>OY855916.1:3232500-3477500 GCA_963693305.1 Meandrina meandrites
TATTACAATAATTTTGTCCACCCAAGTACACTTTTCAGCCCGGACTAAATTTTGATTCTGTTACTTGAGTTTTGGTCTGCTTTAAGCTGTCTTAGCTGTATGAATAAATTACTCAAATTAACATATCGATTAAAAAAGGATAAAATCGTATAAAAATAAGAAGTCGTTTAAATCTTATGGTGAAAATGGATACATTAAGTTGTCAGTATTCGTACAGACAACGGGTGTTCATTATATCAATCTAAACAGAATATTTTAATTATTTTCATTGTTTATTACACAGTTCGCACAGTTACATTGCATTGTTAGGTTGCAACAGAAATGTCGTTAAAAAAACGCGTGGCCCTGGGAACGAGGATGGTGCGTGCCAGGTGCGAACGAAGATTCTGGTCACGCGAAAATTCAACCTCGTTACCAGGCAAGAGAGGAAAAGGAGGGAGGGACTGGGAACGAGGTTGGCGAAAATTGGGGCTACAGCAAAAAGGGAAAGGAGTAGGGAGGGGGTGGGGCAGCGATCGAGGGAACGCTTGCAGGCAAACCCCACGATTCTAAAAAACGCCCACCGATTTCTTCACGGGTGAGTTCATTCATAGATGACAACTTGTCAATGGCGCTATTTTTCAGCGCATCAATTTGGAGGAGTGTATTTATACAATAACCGAGTTACTGCATGCATTTGTGGGGAATTTCTAAGTTGCCCTGTTAAGAATTCCCTGAGACAATGAAGAACTCACAATTATTTCACCTTTAAACCAAATATATTCTCGCTATGATTGTAGCCGATTACATGCTCGATATTCGATAGAATTACACACACCGGAAAGCGATGATCATATGACCTGAAATCTGACCCAAAGTTATTTTACGCCCGTTTTCGAACGTTCTAGAATGTTCTACACAATAGAGACAATAAACATCTGATATCCTAAGTAAAATGTACCACTCGTTGTCCTCAATCACAAAACATGTCCTAATAAATCACATAATAATCAATAGGTCTTCGAATCAGTAGTGTACAATCAAAATAAAAGAAAACGAATTAACTCGCAAGCTCATAACGCTAGAGCGAGCGTGTAAGTTCCTACAATGTCACGCAATGTCACAAGTTTTCCACACATTGTTGTCATCTATTAAGCCGGGGCTACACGTTTCAACATTGTTTTACGACATGTCCAACACTGTTATTATAAAACAAATGTCGAATATGTATTGCCGCACGTCTGACGAAGTTATGCGCTGCTTCTTCGACTACTTGATCCGCCATTTTGAATATCCAATGATGTCGGCTTGGAGACTGGGTGCTTACATACGATTGGTCGTTGGCATGTAATATTGTTGGAAAGCCGGCTAAACCTTCCGACATTGTTTGATGTTGAGCAAAATGTTCGATCGCAATCAAAGCACTCGTTTGACAAAAAATGTTGGAAAAACGTCATCCAACATGGGTGCTACACGTTCCAACATTGTCGGATCGACAATTGTTGTACAACAATGTCGGAACGTGTAGCCCCGGTGTAAGAATAATGACTCTTTTTTCATGGTTATCAGACCCAGAACGGACCACTGTTCTGTTTCTGTTTGCGGAAACTTGAAGAGTCGTGGCAAGATGTTAATGTGGGCTAATTAGTTTACAAAAGTTTAAACGAAATCTTAGATCGAACATTACATCAACATATTGACATGCATATTATTCGTTGATAAATTGCGTATAAAGTCAGCTGTAAAGTGTGTATAAAATTTCAGGAAAATTAAGTTAGAAATGGTGAAGTTATTAAAGTTTTTAGACAGGCAAACAGCGCGTGATTTATTTCGATGGAGTCACCCTTCAAAGTCACGTCGTCGGTGCAAACGCCTTCTTTATCGAAAGATTCGGACGTGTTCGAGTAAATCAATGTTTATCAAGCATGTGTTGTAAAAGTTTGAAAAAAATCGTTGGAGCCGTTTTGGAGATTTTCTAAAAATCGCAAAAGGTGGAAAATTTACCCAAAAAATACAATGCTAGTGACCTTGTGCCTGCATCTCGGTTCGTTTATCATTATCATGCAAAAAGCGTGGTTTGAAATATATTTGCGATTTATTTGAAATCAAACATACAGATTTTTTTTATTCTTGTATATTTGATGTGCAGTACACCATAGTTTCAGATACTGGTGTTAGTTTTTTTACGTCATATCCTATTCGCGTAGAATTCAAGTTTAACTGATTTCGTGTTTTTCTGTTTATCATTGCCATGGAAATATCGATTTTTTTAAAGACTATATTATATCAAACTTCAATTCAATTCCAATATCTGGTGTAAAGTTCACATTGGTCCGTGTCTGTAGAGTTGCCGAAAGTATTCACCTGCACGCGTTTACGTTTAGAAAGCTATTTATGCAGCGCGAGATTTGAACCGTGTTTTCGGTTGAAAAACGCTGAGCGAAGCGAAATAAATCCTGCGTGGTCAGTCCACTGATATCTCGAGAACGTGAACTATGTTCGCTGCGTCTTCCGAGTCAGGGCCCTGATCGCCCACCCCAGCGGCACTGTTTGCGTCATGACAAATGTAACTCTTACCATCTCCCCCCGGGGAAAATTAGAACTGGTTACACTCTATTTAATAAGAACCATTTTTATAATAATGTCACTGAGATTTACCACAAAAATTACGTATAAGTCAGTCCTTGCAGTATTCCCTGGACAGTCATGTGTTTATTATTACTTCATCTGACTCATCATGATATGCCAGCCTTCAAACATCGAGCAAGGTTTTTTAAAACCTGAACTTGAACTTCTTTGACTTCACGTGTCATTGATAGTGCGCTCGGCAACACCAACGTTTACTGCTTTTTCCGAACGATGACGTGTTTCCTTTTTTTTTTTTTTTTTAAGAGAGCCATGATTAGGGCTGGAGGAATATATTGCACACATATTGTAACCTTCCAAATGAACCGTAACATGATCTGAATATTGTGTGGCAAGAAGACAGGATGTAAATCAATCTAGAGCTTCCAGTTGACTTTGATGGTTTACATGTAAATCTGCACGTTGTAAACGTCGAAGAGTTCTTTGACGTGTTTGTTTACATCCCTGACCACTTCACTGTTGCGAGAACTGATTTACTTTTTCGTGTTACACGATAACGACATATGTTATCATGTTCCATTAGACAATTTGACCAGATAAAACTCTGAACGTAGATCAAATGGAACAAATCACTGGGATTGTTTTGTGTTTGATTTTTGCCTCTACCAAGCTACCCTGGATCTCAATTTTTTGCATGCGTTACTAGTTGGCTGGTAACGCTACACCACTCATGCGCGTCAAAAGGATTCATCTGACCCAGTTCCCTCTCGTCGTATTTCGACAAAATTGTATTCTGTATTTCCTGTTTCAGGACAAAAATGACATTCCATTCGTTATTCTGTTGTGTGTCTCAGCCAAGACTTCCAAAGTAATTCATTTGTATCTTATTGGAAACTTGACGTTTTGGGTTATTACTTTCCCCGATTAGTGAGTTAACTCACCTCGCTACCCTTAGTTTATCCCTTAGATAGTTCTAATCGTGCTTTCAGGAATAAGATCTAATCGAAGGATAAATTTTATCCCTGGGTAGGGGCAACTCTTTTTCTTTTTTTTTGCGCGCGCGCCGACAAAATGGAACAACCAAAACACTCTGCTACCCGTCCCACGCAACAATATTTTTTACACCTTGGGTGATCACGCGATCACGCGAGGGAGGAAAAGGAGAGAGCCTGGGATATTCTTCGGGACTAAGCGACCAGAGAAGAAACAGCAACGTAAATTCACAAAGAAACGTTTATTCCACACAGAAAAGTGCTGAATCGTGTAACAATTAACTTTACCTGTAACAATCACTTATTTATCAACTACAAAAAAAAGAAATTGAGATACGACTGTTTTTTTTCCTTTTCAGCCAGGAAGCTTCTAGAGCACGGGTAGTCCCTCTCAGTTTATCTTAGTCTGGTCATGAGTCGATCGCGAAGTAAAACAGAGCGCGAGTTGGAAAATGGCCGCGAGAAAATCCTCGGTTATTATTCCACTTGTACTTTTTTAAGCTTCATCCTCGACGGAATACGAAGAAAAGAATGGCTGCCCGTAGTCTAGGAAGCTTCTTACTTCTCAAACCCAAAAACGTCCATTTCATGGAGAATGTAGCCCGGGCACCGGTCCTTGGCTTTATATGTGTTGCCGTTCAGACTTACGAAGCAATTGTAAGAGCCATTATGTGCGTTGACACAAACGGAACAGACATCATGCTCTGTTTGTCCCCATCTTGCTTCAAAGTCGAATACGAACGTGTCTTGTCGTTTAAATGTAACTTCAGAGGCTAGTAAAGAAAGAAAATATCAGATCAATTATAACGTTCACGATGACAGAACCATACTTCAGTTTTAAAAGATGTATTGTACGGAAAACACCACTGGTTCTTAGAGGCTTGTTTTGTGACTCAAGTTCATGACCTTGGTTTGCTTTTATAGCAGATACTGTAACAACATGGTTGTATTAAATCACAAGTAGCCAAAGTTCGATCAACGTCTGTTCTATGTTACGCATCGACCTATGGCAGTGAAATATAAGGATTTTTATGGGAAGAAATGGTTAAATTTTTAAACCTGAAAATACGATCGAGTTTTCAATAAGAAATAATAACTTTCCTCGTTTCAGTCGTTTGTTTCTGTTTCTCGTTTCTGGTGAGATTTCTGGGTCGATTAAGGTGGGGGTATACCCGATTTTGAGTGATATTTTAAGAGGTTTAAGGAAGGGATAAGAGAAAGAAAATTATTTTTGAAACACCAACAGACAGTTGACCCCCACGCAAGAGCACCCCAGGTTGTCAGGGATCTGTTTGGGTGTCCATATACTAATTTTTAACTTCAAATTCTAATTTTAAAATCACATTAAATCTTTAATATTTCTTATTTCTCCAAATTTTACTAATCCTTTGAGAAAAACTATCTCTTTTCAAACATCCCCAAAAATCACCAAAAAATTTACAAAACACCGCTTAACATAGCTTTGTGAAATGAGCATAGAGCTTTTGGATTACTTGAAACGCAGACGAGATATTCGCATTAAACCAAGTTTAGCGGTGGAAAAACAGGCTTCAGGTGTACCCCCGCCTTAACCCTTTTTAGACCGGGGGGGGGGGGGCGGAAAGTGCCCGCGCTGACTTTGAACGTTTATAACTTTTTCAAGATTCAACCAAACGCTGCCAAACTTAACGAGTTTTTCTAAAATTTATCTGGGAATAAATTAGTAGGATAGGTTGTTGTGTCTGGAACTTGACGTTACCATGGCAACGTCATTTTGACAGACATGTTTTTCCAAATTTGTAATTTTTGTGTTTCCATTAATAAAAATTAACTTTAATTCAACTATTTTCACCTCTTTTAGGTTTTTTTGCACTGTTTTATAGATTTTGAGTATTTTTCAGTAATTTTGGGCGGTTTTGTTTTGGAAAAATTTTGAAATCCAAGATGGCGGCTGTTTTGACATCATGTTGTAATTGTCGCGTGATGTGACGTCATCACCGCACGTGACGTATATAAAAAGATAGATGTTTGGACATACTATATATCCTGTAAGTCCTATTGCGATTGCTTAAATATTCGAAGTTACGGTCTGAAAAGATCCAAAAAAGCCCGGTATGAATAGGGTTAAGGGCTCTTTAGCTGATTTAAGTGGTTTCAGTTTAATTGATTTGCCCTCTAAAAGAAAGAATATAGTATAGAGAACAAAGCAGTGAAACTGAAAACCACCTAAATAGCAAATATCACCGGAAACAAAGAAACAAACGACTGAAGCGAGGTAAGTGATTTTTTATTCAAAATTCGATCGGATTTTCAGGTTCAAAGCAGAACCGTTTCTCCCCAAACAAATTGCTAACTTTCGACCGTTGCATAACTCGATGCTTAACATAGTATGGACTGGGTTACCTGTGATCACTGACTTATAAAGGTTCATATGAAATACGCTAAAGGTACTCCGTTTGAACTGGAAAGGAAATGAAATTTAGCAGTCCGAAAACTGAGATTGAGATGCAAATTGTCGCTGCGACTAAAATAGTAAATAGAAGCGCGCAAAAAGTCGGCTGCTCGCTGGATACATTCATCAGTATTGGAAGACTTACCACCACCTTCCCATTGTTCCTCAGTATACCCTCCAAATATTTTGCTGTCGGTTTCATGGTTCCGATGTTGTCGGCATCCACTGACTACTGTCACAGTCGGTCCCTTGTTGTCACAACGGGAGTGAAAGTTGGCGCCAGTCCAGCCATCACGAGAAGCGCGGTATAATAAGACTGGAAACAAGTTGCCGGGTGTGGGGTGCCGATTGTCCTTCAACCAGTATAACAGGCGTTGATCTGATGGCAGTATCACTGAATCCTTGAAGGATCTTGCTACAAGCTCATTAATTATTCCTTCAACTTGATAAAATTTGGCCTCGGCCAGTATCTCTCTCCGAACAATCTTGTCGTCAGGCACAATAAGTTCCCCAGTGCGAAGATAATTCAGGATATACCGGAAGTGAGTTCCATCGCGATCAATGAAGTAAGATCCATCCGCGCTTGGCTTTGTGTCAAATCTTCCCGAGAACATGGCGTGTAACATCGAACCTGTGATAAATATGATAACCGAAAATTGCATTTAATCAAACTTCATGCCCCCCCCCCGGCCCATGCCTAACACTAACATAAAGGATAACGACAAAGATGAATTTCGAAACACTTTTTACATACCTGGATCCTTAGTCAGAGTTTCCAAACTGGTGGAGAAAATGTGGCCGCCAACGTTCAGTTTTAGAGTCTTCGAAAACTGTACGTGCTCGAGCATCTTCGCTCCCTCATCAAGAGCTTCCATTTGCTTGCTCACTCTGTTTGTCTCGCTGTTTAAAATGTCGAACACTTCTCTGACGCGTTTGTTTACATCCTCGAGAACTTCAACGGTGTGAGAACTGATTTCTTCTTCCGAGTTACACGACATATGTTTCTTTAAAGAAATTGACTGGAGAAAACAGACTACGTAGAACAAATAGAACAAACCACTGTCATAAGTAGCAAACTATCCTGGTTCCCACGCTAGGTCACGCTACACCACTCACGCGCGTCGACAAGGATTAACCTGACCCAGTTCCCCATTGTACAGTATCATACTGTTTTTGTTTCAGGCCAAAATTAAAACGACATTAGTGTGTGTCTCAGCCAGGACCTCTAGAGTTATACATTTATACCCAATTCTAGGCAGAAATTTCGTATTTCAAGACGGAACCTCTGTAGTAATGGCCAGCCAAAATATTGTTCCCAGACAGGCCCACAGCACAGACTCTGGTCAAGTCCGATTTAAAAGTCCGCGAATCGCGGACTTCCGGCCGTTGTACGTAGACTCTGAGTTTATTCCATTCAAAGCTGATTGGTTGACAATCGATAATGGCCACGCTGCGCATGCTGAAATAATCCGACTTGGACAGAGTCCGCGTTCTTGGTGCTGCCCAAAAAAAGGACGGGCTTGGGAGACAATATTGTCTACACCTATCCTGAAACGTGGGAGGCGCGGTGGCCTAATGGTTAGTGCGCTGGATTCCGGATCGGACGGTCCGGGTTCGAGCCCAGGCCGGGGCACTTCGTTGTGTTCTTAGGCAAGACACTTTACTCTCACAGTGCCTCTCATCACCCAGGTGTATAAATGGGTACCGGCGAATTTACTGCTGGGGGTAACCCTGTGATGGACTAGCGTCACATCCAGGGGGAGTAGAAATACTCCCATGGCCAGTCGCTTTATGCTACGGAAACCGGGATAAGTTCCGGCCTGATGGGCCACTAGGCTCGTATACAGACTTAACCTACCTATCCCTATACACGTTGCTTGAACACTGATCAGTCCTTGCAGTATTCCCTGGACAGTTGTTTGTTATTACTTCATATGAGTTATCATCATATGCCAGACATCAAAGTCTTTGATTTCACGTGTTATTCATAGTGCGCTAGGCAACACCAACGTTTACTCAGCTGTAAGTGTTTACTGCTTTTTCCGAACGATTACGTGTTTTCCTTTACCTTTTAGCGATGGACGAACATATTTTTGTTATGGGTTTGTAATTTTACTCACTCCTGTGTAACAAACCTTGTTGGATACATTGCCCTTCCTGGTGGATTTTTCAAAAAATATTTTCTCCCAGGTGGCAACATGAAGGTTTCATTGTAAGTTGAAAAACGTTGCTTCGCGTGGCAGGCGCTCAAAGGGGAGGAAGCGTTTCTCGTTTTTCCCTCTCCTTCCCCGTTAAACGGTTGCCACGCCCCCATGGTAATACAAGAAGACCAGCTCCCAGTTGGCCCGCTACCTCAGTTGGTAGAGCACTGCATTGGTATTGCAGAGGTCAAGGGTCCCATTCCACTCAGGTATGAACTTTTTTCAGGCTTTCTCCGGCTAGATTGAATTTTAAACAAGTTTCTGTTGTATTTGCAATAATTGTTTTTTTTTTCAGTGTCCGCGATTAGCACAGCATTGCTAAATTCTTTGCCGGTATATAAAGTTAAATGATTGATTGACTGACTGACTGACTGACTGACTGATTGTTTGATTGATTGATTGATTGATTGATTGATTGACAATCTTCCATGCATTAAAAGTTTCTTAAACACCAGGCCCCAGCTGTTCAAACGGTGGATAACGTTATCCACCGGATAAATCACTATCCAGTGGATAGTGTAGTTTGTTTTGCCAACACTTATCCGCTGGATAGCGATTTATCCGGTGGATAGCGTTATCCACCCTTTGAACAACTGGGGCCAGTAATAAAAAGGATAACAGGATAAGCGATAACAAACGCAGGAAATACAACAAATACAATACAATTTTCACGTTTTATTTACAACTGCTAGCAATGTCTAATCAAACTTCAAATCCCTGCTCAAATAGACGAGAAATATAATTGGGTAACAAACTTTTCATCACATGAAAAATAAAACGCGTTAGAATCTCCGACGGTAAAAGTACCACTGTAAAATTGATCAAAACTGACTCGGAAACGGCTTTCCTCTGCATATTACATCGAATTCTTCTCATGAACTGCCCTTGTTGTGTTCAACTCTAAAAGAGAAAAAAAGTTAAATCATCTTCTGTTTTGAATTACAAAAACACTTTAAATGATACGAATAATAAACAATTATTCACCGAAGTGGAGGCGAATAGTTCTAATTGCTAATCACCTCCGATTTAACAAATCAGCGCGCGCGGAAAGCACTATTCACTTGTGTGGTATATACTAACAGATTATAAGCAGCATATTTTCTTTGGCGACCTGACTAAGCCAAGTCCATCTTCGTTTCTTATTGGCGGCAAGAACTTAGTGACACGTGAACGTGAGGACATGTATAGTGAAGTACTTCCTTACAAGAAAACAATTATGAATACAACGCCCCCTATTAGCTCTCATATTATTAAATTAATAATATGAGACCTAATAGGGGCGTTGTGGGCCATCTGCCTCCAAAAACAAAATATTACGGCTAAAAGCTACCCCAGATATAAGCCAAAAAATGTACGAATTTATTTAAAAAATATAAGAAGTACACTCAGAAGTTTTTCTTAGTAATGTATAATTTTTGTATTTGACTTGCAGACCACTTACCGATGGTATAACGTACAAGACAGAGTTGTATCTTATTCTCTGACGTAGCGTCTTTCCTGTCCACTTTGTGCCTTTAAAAAAATCTAATGTGCCAGAAGAATCAGCTGCAGCGAGACGAATCCTGAAAAGAACGATAATTCATCATTTTGCGGTGTTTGTCTCTTTGTACGCAGCACAAGTTTTCTGAGCCAATCAAATCGGTTCAAAACAACTCGTATGTAGTGCATTAACCAATCAGAACAAAGATTTATGTTTAACCAATCAGCAGCAAAAACGTCGTCATTTGGCTTACGTCTTTTTTCCCGCGCTAGGTGCGGGCTGCATGTTTTGACAAGAGTCCTGATTGGCTCGTCGCCTAGCTTCCGCTATTGTGATGGGTAGGTTTTGAGAGCTATTGGTGAACCGCACCAAGTTGCAAGCTATTTGTTCGCCTATTTTAATAATGATAAAAGGAAAACAAATAAATGTAATGTTTATCACTAAAAAAATTGTTACCTTTTCTTTCCAAGCATATGTATAACTCGCCGTACTTCTTGAAGGACCTCGGCCGAGGTCATATCACTTCCTAAATGTACTAATCCTCTGTTGACGGCAGAACTTGCCTTGATTCTTAACAGATCGCTCTGAGACGGTAAACATGTAGAGCTTGGTGGAAGAAGCAGCATTTTCCTTGAAAACTTTTTAGCATTTTGGCTTTGATATGAAGACTTTTTCTCATTCTTAACTAAAAGTTGGGAACTTGGTGGTGTGTTTAACGAAAAATCTTCCGTGAAGCCATTTTCACTGGAATGTAAATTTAAGTCCCTCAGAGCAATGTTAGACAACATCAAAAGAGAATTCGTCTTGGAGGGTGATACATCTGAAAACACAAATTATAAGTAAAAATTATTCACGGGCTAAAGAAGCCACACAACCTGCGCATCATAACTCCAATTACAGTACACTGTAGCATGAAGCGTCTAGGAATATTGCTTCTCTCCCTGGCAGGGAATTTTTGTCCACCAAAGGGCAACCCCCACCCCCCCCCCCCCCCGGTATTTTGTCAGGCTTCCCTAACAATTCAGCAGTACCCATTTATACTTCTGGGGGAGGCATTGTGACAGTATTAAGTGTCTTGGAATCCAGTGTGCTGCTCTACCACTCCTCCTATGGTCTGAAAGAATACAAACTAAGTAACAAAACTAACTATTTTGCTCACCAGAACATTCTGTTCCAACAGTATTTCCACTAACTGTTTTTTTGGTGGATGTTAGCTTAGTTTTCGCAGGTTTCCTTGGTCTGTTTTTTACTTCTTTTGGCCTTGGCTTTTTCTTGAGAACTGATAGAAGAAAAGAAAACACATGTACTTTCAATCAGACACAACATAAACTCTTACATGAAGTCATAGCTACTCATGTGGTATCATTAACCATAAACTATTAATCCACGAGTGCGGGTTGGATATGAGATGGTAGATAGCCAACATAAACGATCTCATATCCAACAAGCGCGAGTGGAATAACTGTTTCATTAAAAACACCCAAAAGAATTGCAATATTTGAGCTCCCTAGCTGTTTTCGTTGACACTTATCGGCTACGATATTTGTGGTCAATGGTATATGAGCTCGTATACCAATCAAACCAATCAAAACGCAGGAATTACAATATACCATTGCCAGTTTTTAATAACGTGGCATATTTTGCACATTCTTTTGCCCTAGTATGATAAAATGGCACAATAGCGGAATAATCAAAATTGCTAAGAAAACCAAATTATGCCGGCCATGAACATTTCCTAGCAGCTGTCCAAAAGCACAAACGCTACAAAATTTCTAAGTATATTAATTTATCAGCTGCAAGAGTTCATTATGTGTTCTCACCTGGTTTCTTAACAGGTTTTGGATGTTTTTTCTCTTCAACTTTGACTGGTTTGGGGGGAGCCATTGCCTTTCGCTCTTTTTCTTCAGCAATTAGTCTGAAATTAAGAAGAAATACTTCAGGATCTAAAAATAACAAATTCACAGACCTAAGGCCTGAAACATCTCCTGGTAAGCCCTGTATGGAGTTTAACCTTGTTCTTTTGGTAGTGGTGTCCTAAGCAGCGCTTCAAGCTGCGACCATTTTGGTCGCCATGGCGAGTGGAAATAAAATTTGGCGACTAAATTTTCCACACAGGTTGCCAATTTGGCAACCAGTGTAATGCAAAGGGCTGGCTACACATCAACATTTTTTTTTTTTTTGCAGTTCAATCACTAAGCGAAACAAATTTGACCACAAAACTTTTCATTACAACTATTTCAATCGCCTATCTTACTTATCTGATTGAATTAAGGATACCTCATTGCTCAGACTCCAAATTGTGTTTTCATGCCTTCGATCATGGAACCGCCTATAAAGTTTGCAAACCACATTTCCTTTCCATTGTTTTAGTGTACTGTACAAGAATTAAACTTGTTTGCATGTTTATCTTTCTTACATGTTTCTTTAATCTTTTATTTACTTTTCTGCATGATAATTGGAACAGTTCAACAAAAAAACTCTTCAACGCAAACGAAAATAACTACGTTGGAACGTTCTTCGAACGATTTTAATTCGGCTCATAATGGTCAGCGGTATTACTTCATGTAAGGCAACATAAGGTGTCTTGCTTTAAAAACGCTTTGATTTTTGGCGACCAAAATTTTTCTAGCAGCGACCATTTTACAAAAGAAAGTCGCCAAAAGGCGACTTCTGAAAAACTTGAACTTGAAGCACTGCAAAGGGTTACAAAATTTCATGAAATCATAATCTTGCTCAAACAAAATTTTCAAATGGGTCAAGAATGACCAGTTTGCTTAAAATAAAAGCAAAACACATAGAAACTAACTGTGTCCTGAAAGAAAGGCATTTTTAATTTGTTAAGACCCTATTTCCCAGCTAGGGAAACAATATTGATGATGATCAAAAAGATGTTAAGAAGTAAGAAATCACTTTTTATTTCAATAACTTTCGATATCTTTTAGCACTGCTGTGTTAGTTGGGGACACTGTAACTAAATAAGCAAATACAACAAATAATGCATTAATTATTTTGTCACCTTTCCGAGATGTTTTTAAGATAAGAATTCAGCCCTTGTTGCAAAGTCAATTGTGTTTCCTGCTCTTTGTTCTTTTCCTCGTCCTTGAAGGAATTCACTACCGCCTTTCCTACTTTGGTTCTGTAAAGATCTTCGACAAATTCACTTGTTTCATGCTTGGCTGCTATGTACAACATCAGTTTCAAAATGCTGGTCAGTGCAAGACTTGATTCAGGGGGAGGAAGGGAAGCTGTATCTGTGGGAAAAAAATAAAACAAAGGTTAAATAAAGGTAACGTCTACTTACCCATAGGATGGGACCCAATGAAGGGAATCGGAGTAGTACTACCCCATCCCCCCCCCCCCCCCCCCCTGAAAGGGATGCTATTCCAGTGCTTTGAATATGTACCAACAGTTGACGAAAAGCACTTAGAAGCTTAGAGAAGTCGGCTACTTTTTCACCTAAATTAAAGTAATTACGAAGCAAATGTAGCAAATGTTATTGAAACCCCTTCAGGTTACTGCTGGCAGGATTTTACCCACACCCATTATTTTATACTCCTGGGAGGAGACTGAAGTGTCTTGCCTTGGAAGAATCAAGAATGAAACACAAATATCATGAACTTACATGCTAACAAGTACAACCTCAGGGTATCCCTTGTTTCTCTTATTTCTCTTGAAATAAGTATTGCGGTTTGACTCCCCTTAAATTGGTAGCTGGTGTCTAAAGGCTATGTTTTAGCCTAGTGGCCCATCAGACCAGAGCTTATCCTGGTTTCTGTGGCACAAAATGACTAGGAGTATTTCTTCTCCTCCCTGGATGGGATGCTAGTCCGTCGCAGGGTTACCCCCAGCAGTAAATTCCCTGGTACCCATTTATACACCTGGGTGGAGAGAGGCACTATGAGAGAAAAAGTGTCTTGCTCAAGAACACAACACAATGACCTCAACCAGGGCTAGAACCCAGGCCATATGCCTCATGCCTCATTGCCTCTGCTGGTGTCCAGGTTCCTGTTAATTAGTAGGTGACTGATGGCAGAGCTGGGCCTGGATGAATCTCTTGTGTTGCAGGGGAGAAATAACAGACTAGAGATACATGTTTATACAGGTTAATCTTTACCTGGATCTGTTTTTGTTTGATTGTTTAGAACTGGATTTTTCTTAGTTCCCATACTAGACAATGCCTTGACTAATTTCCCTCCATAATTTTTACTGCAAACAATCTTCTTGAAACCAGCTGAGATCTCTTCCTTGTATATAAATTTTGTGCTTCCAAGAACTTTACCGTCATTTGTTTCCAGCTGTACAACAACTACACCTGGCTTCTCGCTTCCTACAGAAAGAGGGATAAAAAACGTGAGTGGCAAACAAAATGATGAGAAAACACTATGTATAACATTTGACAAAGTTTTGCAAATTCTGGCCAAATTCCCATGTGTATGTTAAATAAAGCAAGACAACATTTGAGTTTTGAATAAAGATCCCCATATTTTACACATTGCATTACTCGTTTCCTGGATGGCATGGGGTGCTTGTCCATTGCAGGGTTACTCCCCAGCATTCAATTTGTTGGTACAGTGGAACCCCGTTAATACGGCCACCAAGGGGCCATGGAAATTTGGCCATATTAACGGGGTGGCCGTATAAACGGGGTAGGGTCAAATTTCATGATTGGTCTACTTCAAGTGACGTCTTGACAGATACATATCACAATTGAACAGAGCCACATCAAAATGCTAACGAATCTATTGGACCTTGATAACAATCTTTCTGTAAGAGATGTTCACGAAGGAGAGAAAAGCTCAAGATCCACCGGCGTTTTTAATAAAATGATATCATTCAATATTGGTTCTCAAGTACTGTATTTGTTTAGTTTGGTCAATTATTAATAGGTATTTGGTTCGAGTGGCCGTATTAGCGGGGCAATATTACAAAGCATTGTATAGTTTGGGATTTCAGAATGTGGCCGTTGGCCGTATTAACAGGGTTCCACTGTACCCATTTATACACCTGGGTGGAAAGACTCACTGCGAGAGTTGACTGTCTTGCCTAAGAACACAAGGCTGTGTCCTCACCCAGGCCGGCTTAAACATGGACCACTTGTTTCAGAATTTGATATGCGCACTGACAATGTTAATACCCACTTATTATATGGCAAGGCAGTCTTGAGGTAAATGTGAGCATTGTGATTGGTTCTTTCTTGGTCAGGATTTTGTAATACGGACCGTTTCCATGGAAGCAGTCATAAGCTGTGTATTTTTTGCTTTGAAAGCCTACAAATTCAAAATTTGCAGCTATAATGAGTGCTATATAATAAACTTCTTACTAACCTAGCATGCTCGAGCCGTACTGGGAAAAATTGGCCCTTGGCTCCTTTCCATACGGACCTCAGGCTAATATTCCCCAGTACGGCCTTCATGCTCAGTTAGTAAGACGTTAATATTTTGTGAATATTGATTTCCTTACTTGGTATATACTCTCCTCTTATCATTTGTTCTTTCCACAATGTAACGGGAACAACATTCCCACTACCAAATCGGACACAAAATATTGAACTCTTAATATCAATGTTGGCTGGTAATGGCTTGTTCAGAAGTAGCACAAATTTATCACCACCCTGAAAAAAAGGTAGTTCTCTCTTTTAAGTCTGTAGAAGAAACCTTTAGTATGCAACTTTTACATCTGTACATGAAACCCACTGCCTGGTGTGTGACTATTCAAGTTAAATTGAACTGTACTTTCAGATCATATGGTACTGTTTTGTTTATTATGCTGTTCAAGGTGGTTCTAACTTTTAAGTTTGTGTGTGGAACTTTGATGTGTGCCCAGCAGGGGGGTACTCGAAGTATACATGATGGGGGGGGGGGGGGAGGGGGGGCGGTCCGACGTATTTTTTCTGGGTTGGAAATTTACACGCTCAGTATTTTTTTTGGGTCAAGAGATCTGTCACATATTTTTTTAGGTCTTAAAAATACGCTTTTTTGGGGGGGTCTTATCTCAGAGCGAACTTTTCGTTTCCGGTTTTCATTGTCTGTAAAAGTGGAGCAGAAGGGAGGATGAAGAGATATCAATGGACATACTAATTTCATAAGCTTATTGATGCAAAATTTCATGGAACAACATGGAGGATTTCTTGTTAGCTTTCACTGTGCTTTCAGGAAGAAAAAAACCTGTTTAAAATGTAATATGGTCATGTATCGAAAACCTAGGCTGCTATTTTTTCTATGTAAAAGATTTTCAGAGTAGGTAAGAAACGATTTTGAAACAAATTTGCATGGCATCGAACTTGACCATCTGGAAACGTAAATTCACTAACAGCCCCCCTCCTCTCCAGAATTTCCTGGGCCTTTGACCCCCCCACCCCTCTGGAATTTCCAATTCCCTCCGTGGTGGGGGTATGGATATTTTCTGGAACCACACAATCATCGAAAGTTCTGCTTAATTGAGTAAATCAGTATTGAGGTGTTTATTATACTGCCAGGTATTTTTTTGGGTCTAAAATTTGTATTTTTTGGGGTTTGCAATAAGAAGCTCCATTGGACCCCCCGTCACGTATACTTCAATTCGTGTACTCCCATCTGGGGATGTGTGACCATTCATAACAGAGCAATTCTTTCAATGTGGAACTGTTTATTGTGCTGTAAAAGGCGTTTCTAACTGAATGAAACCCTAGTGCGTGACCATTCAAATGAAAGCCATTGAGAAGTACTTTCATGTTGTACTATTTATTATGCTGCCTTGATGTGTAACCATTCAATTGAAAGCTATTGAGCAGTACTTTCATGTTGCACTGTTCATTATGCTGACGTGTGACCATGAAATGAAAGCCATTAAACAGCACTTTCATGTGGTACATAAATGTTAATTATTATTATTATTATTATTATTATTATTATTATTATTATTGTTATTATTATTACAGTAAATACAACAGTGACCAGTATTTTGCTTCCTATGAATGAAACACTAGCTATGGAGTGATTATTTAAATATAAAAGAAATTGAGAAGTTTTTGTCCACTGGATTAATCACTGCTCAGTAGATATTGCAGCTGTTTTCATGTGGTTAATGAATATATTGGACATACATGTTCAGTAGTTAATAAACAGGCTTGCAAGTAGAATAAAACTGTACCTCACATGGGGATGATCCTGGAATTATTTCACCCACCAATTCATCAGATTCTAAACAAACAATATACTGTGAGTATTTATTGCAGAATATTCATATTTTTCACAAACACAAATTTCACCTTGAAAAACATAAGGGGGGAGACACTCCCTTTAATTTGTGAATTTTACAGGGAGGCTCCGCCCGAATGGGGTGCTACTTTCAGGTTGTAAATGGGAATGATTACTTGAGTTAAAGGGCTGTAAAATGGAAGGATTACATAAGTTAGAGAGTACAAAAGGGTGTGAAAACTGTTATTTAGGTACTTATAAGTTTCTTTCAAAGTATCCTGAAGAGCCCTTTGAACAGGCAATATATTCAAGTATTTTAAGAGGTTATTTAAGTGAACATTATGAAAAAGATGCAGTAGCCAATAGGTATGTTAAAGGGGTGCCATTTTCTATCGAAGATAAATAAACGGGTTACATTTTCTGTCAAAAATGGACTTTGAAAAGGTCAGGGTTTTGGACCACGGAGCAAAGCTTTCAAATTTAAACAAAAAAATAAGTTCCCCCTCCTCCCCAAAACGTGTTCCAAAACTTTCATCTTCTAAATAAAGTTAACCTAAAACTATTTTGCTAATAAATTGGCTATTTACACGTACCTATCTTGACGGAAGCTGAATTGGTTGATTGCAATAATTCGTCCTCGGACTGGATGCCCTTTAAATAGTCATCCAGAAGAGAATTGAAATCTATAACCTAAAGAAAGGGAGAAAAAAATGGCAGATTTAATTTAACAAAGTGGCTTCAGTTTCCAGAAATTTAGCACCTCAGTTCTAGCCGAGTGAGATGCTCCACGTTTTCGGCTTGTGTAGTTCTTGGTTTTCTTTCCTTAGTTACATAAAAAAATAGCGAAATGTTGTATAAAATCATGCCTTTCAATAACTCTGCAGGTTAATGAAGCGATTGTTATATTTTGGCGGAAACCTCCGGATACTTGAAGAAACACAACTACGCAAATTCTAAAGAAGCTTTATATAAATACGTCACGAGATGTATCATGTGGAAAGCGTGCTGCAAAGCGACAAAATTTGTATATGCAAAGTGCCTTGATTCGCACATCAATAAAATCATCCTGCAAACAGCAAGACCAATTGTAAACCAAAACACGAAATAAGAGCAGATTCTACAGCATGAAAATTACACAAATCCAGTAAGCTAATATAACGTAAACAAATGCTATGAACACCAAGGGAACCTCGAGAATCTTTCTTCCTTTCCAAGGCACTGGACTTTTGGATTCCTCATGTTTTCTTTTGCGCGACAAAATTTGCTCCGTTGCTGGTTTAGATGTTCTGTCTTCATAATCGAAGATGGTCGGAATCGCGTCATGCTTCAGTGTTGCTTTCTTCGGCCTTGGCAGGCCAAGAGAATCGAAAAGTTTATAGTTGTGGAGGAAGCAATGAGGCTCAAAATGGGCTGAGCACAACCTCGAGTACTTGTTTGGCTCCCAGTTCAAACGGCGGACTTTCTCCTTCCAGATCTGGCGGTATTTTTCGTCAGAAGGAAACTGAAAGAAGCTCAGAGACTTCATCTTTTTACCATCGTTGTTACAGTTGAAAGCAGTGCAGTAAACCATCCTGAATTGAAGACGAAATTCCTCGCTGCTCCAAACTATCGCCGAGCACAGCACACGAGATGGCACCTGTGACGTCATGCTTACCCTCTGTGTGTGTTGAAATGTAAAAGGTCCGTTGATTGGCCATTGGTAACCAATCAAATCGCTCGATATATTTTTTGTGAAAATTTTGCGCGGCATATTTGAGAAGGAAGAAGAAAGCGATTCTGTTGTCTTCAATTCAACTCACAAAACTACTGGCGATCAGTAGAAAAGATCAAGAATCTTCTATGAAGGTAACGTCATGCATTTTAAAAAGATTTTTATCCAACCTTTGTGCATTGCAAAACTTTCCGGCTTCCATCTCTGATCGATGAAGGAAAATTCAGTTTGCTCGTGTCAAATACGTTGGTTTGTTTTGGTGATGAACACTGTTGATTTCAACGTGTTCCACTTTCTTTACAGATCAAATCTGACTGGGTATCCAGTTTTTCAGTCTGATTTAAGCAAACAGTGCTAATTACTCGAATGACAACGTTAAAATTGAGATCGGCAAGCCAACATTGATGCTTCACTATAATAATTATTGTACATTTTTGTTTGAAGTGTCGAATGGTGCAAATTATTCAATTGTATTCAACGACTATCGAGCTTAGTTTGGTCTGGATTCTGGATATAGAGGACACCCAAGACTCAAAATCTTTTGATTCTTATAATTTGTCCAATTATATTAGCACTTGTTAGTTTCACGTCAATCAGCAACATTCTAACTAGAAAATATTATAATAAAGGAATTACTGTTATTTTTTATCAGGGATGAAGTGTATGAACAGGCAACCATCATCATTTTTTCCTTCTAAATGTGATGATGTTGCTGAAGAACAAGGATATTTGAGGTACGTGATAGAAAAGATGGCACAATTTAATCCAAATACTGTATGTGATGCACATAAATTTTAACAGACAGTGCACCCTTAAATCCTTCTTTGTAAGTAATTAGGACTTAGACTGAGTGAAGGGCAATTCAATTACTAATGAGGCAATTATGAGCATAAAATCCAGTTGCTTATTCATTCATCTCCTTCACAATTATGTGTCTGTAATAGAGAAAGTCCATAATGCAAGAGATATTTTTAGTCTTATTCACTTGGCATTCAACTCCTTTCCATAATAATAACAAGGTGTCCACATGGTTGGTAATAACAAATTTTGAGGTTGGGCAAGCAGAACAGTGCAGTCTGTATGCCGTTGCACTCAGTTGATAAGCTTCATATCACTGGCCCAAGTAAAAATTGTTAATAATTATACGTCAGGAGGCAGTAGTAATGTTTAAAGGTGGACAACCCCATCCAATGGACAAGTCGCTGTCCAGTGTATATGCTGTTGCAGCAGAGATTGAGTCTAGATGTGATCAATCTTTAACCCATCTATGTATTTTTGAGAAGGCAGTTTTAACAAACTGAAAGCTAACATTACTTTTTTTTAAATTGTATTTTTCAGAATGCAGAGAAATGGTGTTACCCTTGAACCTTTGAACTTTCCTGCAACTCAATCAATATTATGGTAAGTGAAAGAAAAAAATAAACACTGTCCAAAAGTGTATCGTAAATCCATTAACTTATCATGTAAAGAATTGTTATATTGTGTAAAATAAATTATTGTTTGAATAATATTATTAATAATATTATTGCCATACAGGAACAGAACTGGTCAAGGAGAAACTGAAACACTTCATCTCACATCAAAACGGTCAGTACAGAAATTGTTCATTATTAATAGTAAAATTGTTTTTCTTTATGCCCATTTGTAAAAGGCACAGTGTCCAAATGGTTTGTGTGCTGGAGTGGAATCAAAGGTCTGACTTCAAATGTCCCTCCCCAACCAATTACCAAGCAAGAAAGGTCCAATTTCAGCCCCCCTTCCCACCCCTGTTCAGCACCTTTGAATCTGACACTCAATAACATAAACTGAATATTCCTAGTACATGTTACATTATACCACATAAAGTTTTTATGTAGAAATATGTGCCAGCACTGATGGGGTATTCATATAGCTGTATCTTTCATATTTTTAGGAATGTGAGGTTGTATGTCAATGAGAAGACTTTGCGCCTTGCTCGCAGGCATGTCAATCAAAGCACGGCTTCCTTTGAATGCTTCTTTGTTGGCAGTATCTCTGTTGACTCACGTGAGTATAAAGCATTTTTTGGGGGTGTGTAATTATAAATACTTCTGTTTCAATAGAGAAATAAAATGCACAACAGTGCATGGTCTGCTTTAATGAATTGAATTAATTTCGACAAACTTTTCAGGAGAGGACAGCATTGACGTGACAGTTGACAGATTTGATCCTGGCAGGGAGGTGCTAGTCAATAATGGTATGATTATCACTTAAATTAACTAATAAACAAAGCACACTTAATACAGTTGAACCCTGCTTTCTCATACTCTCAAGGGAAACAAAAAAAGATCAGGAAACCAGGGAGTTTGAGATAGCAGATAATCAAAATCCAAGGTAAATTGATTTGAGTCAAAGATAGCGCGAAGTTCAAGATAGTAAGGTTCAACTGAATCTAAAACTTCCAAGCTCTTACTGTCTAATATAAATAGTTATTGTGCACAATTCTTTGAATTTTATTCTTAGAATCATAATCCGTTTGATAATAAATTTAGTTACGTTTAATCACCCTCATGACCACTAGACTGCAAAGCAGTCGTTTTTCCTCTAAAATCATTGAACATGCACGTATCAAAGGCCTCACACACCCGTATTTTTTAGCGTCTCTCCTCAGTCTCACACTCTGTTTTGACATTGGTTCCAGACCACTCGTTTCAAGGGCCGTTCGAGTGCGTTAGTAGAAAATACCGCTGTTTTGCAGTGTACATGATCACGTGGTTCTTTCAAGATGATCTTATAGAAAATGATACAAGTCACAAGTTCCAGGGTTGTCACATAAAAATTCTCCTGACTGATCTCTTTACATGTTCTTATAATATTAGTTGGGAGAATTTGTTAAAAGATCAAAGCAATTTTCCTTTTTGTGATCTTTTTATCAATCCTTGACCTTTCTGTGGTAATCTCATACCATATATACACAATCAGAATGTAAACTTTATTTCATCTCTGTCAGTAATTATTAGTAGTTAACTTGTCTGATGATTCCAGGCACAGCTAAAGTCAAAAGAAAAGTACCAACGACTGTTGTTCCTGGTGACCACATTGTACCCATTACAGTAAGTTATAAAACATGTCTATAATTACTTCCATGCAATGGCGGGATATACATGTACATTGAAGTAACACTTTCTTAATATTATTGTCTCTCCATTGTCTCTCGCTTCCTTTAACATGTACATGTAGTTCAATCTGATGTGCTTTGTTGAGTGAAATTTACCAGTTGTCGTTTTTTTTTTTTGAAGTTGATTCGAGGCCTGAGTGGAGCTGAGAGTTCCGTAACACACACATCTGAGGAATTTCAAAAGGCATTTCAGGTAGTCATGTGTTTGTATCAAATGGTTAGTTTGTACAAAAGGAGAAATCATTTTTGCATATTTGAATAATTTTTAATGAGATACAGTCATGTGCCTGAAAAAGAATGGACAGCTGTCAGTATTGAATTTTGCTTTTCAAATACTCATGCGGGTCACTGTAAGTTTTGAAAGAGAGGGCTCATTTCGAGAAAGGCTTATCAAAGAAATTGTTACAACTCAACACATGTAGTTTTTACATAGTTTACAAAGTATTTAAATGCAAGCTACTACTAACTTACTTTAGTTAGTTTGTGTTTTTTTATGCTGTGTCTTAGGTTTTATTCGGTAGGATCAGCAGTCAGGAAACTATGAACTTATCTCACATTGTGAGCTTGAAGGTCTGCTGTCATTCACATGGAGATGATGACGAGATCATCATCAATGTTAACTGTAAGTGCAGTCCCTGTACGAGAGTCAGTCAGTGGTCAGTGGTCAGTCAGTCAGTCAGTCATTAGTCGGTAGACAGTAAGCCAGTCAGTCAGTCTACAGTCAGTCAGTCAGTCAGTCAGTAGGCAGCCAGTTAGGCGGTCAGTCAGTCAGTCAGTCAGTCAGTCAGTAGGCAGCCAGTAGTCAGTCAGACAGTAGGCAGCCAGTTAGTCAGTCAGTCAGTCAGTCAGTCAGTCAGACAACAGTCAGTCAGTCAGTCAACTAGTCAGACAACAGTCAGTCAGTCAGTCAGTCAGTCAGCCAGTAGTCAGTCAGACAGTAGGTAGCCAGTTAGTCAGTCAGTCAGTCAGTCAGACAACAGTCAGTCAGTCAGTCAACTAGTCAGACAACAGTCAGTCAGTAAGTCAGTCAGTAGGCAGCCAGTAGGTTGCCAGTTAGGCAGTCAGTCAGTCAGTAGGCAGCCAGTAGTCAGTCAGACAGTAGGCAGCCAGTCAGTCAGTCAGTCAGTCAGTCAGTCAGTCAGACAACAGTCAGTCAGTCAGTCAGTCAACTAGTCAGACAACAGTCAGTCAGTCAGTCAGTCAGTCAGTCAGTCAGTTCTCCTGGTTCCCTGTGGCACATACATGTAAGGCCCTGTACATGAACCATAAAATTAATGTAAAATTCAAGTGGATAAATACTATACATGTATGTCAACAGCTCCAGAATATTAACTTAGTTTCCTTTCCTTGGCTATGTTAGGTGGTACCATCAGCATGGGAACAAAAATTCAAGCCACACCTGTAGCAGCTGTGCCCATCATTCCAACAGCGCTTGCCAGGAACTTATCAGGTCCCTTGAGACTCAGTGAGGTTCAAGGTGCACCAAAGTGTGGGTAAGTTCGCTCTTTCCCTCATAAAGCTTTTGATTTTTTTGCATGCTTCCTCTGCCCCAGTGTACATGTAAGCCAATTTAGGTGATTGTTTCACACAATTCACAGGATAATTTTTTTTTCAGATATTTAACCATGGACCACACGAGGAAGTTGCTGTTGTTGTTGGAATCTGACCCAAAGGCGTTCTCATTACCTCTCCTGGGAATGTATGCACATACACATATATTTAATACAGACTATAATAATTTAAAATATCAAGAATTTGTTGGTACATAATTGTTATACTTTAACTTACAGCTCACACACTCTATGCACATTTGCTTATTTTCCACACTGATAAAATCAAGATACTCAAACCAAAACGGATAAATTTGAAAACACTGTCCAGGCATGCATTTCCTCAAAGTTCCAAAGCCAGTTTGGCTTTTCCCCTGACCTTTTTTATTAATTGATTGATTTGACCTTTATTTTCTTATTAATTTTAAGCAGTAAAATTGCAACAACAAAAACACATTTAAATATATATATTATATGTTTGGATCAGTCCTCGATTCCCTGTTGTGTTTTAATATGCCTGTGACAGCGTGGCTTTTGTTTCGTTACTTGGTATGCATAGCCTGAATGCTTAAATTCACCAGCAAATTATTATTTTCTTTGTTCCAATTTTGTTTAGCTGGGTTAGCGGAATTTACAACATTCACCATCCATTTATATGGGCTTGCTGTCTGAGATTTCTTCATTCAACTGTTATTCAGCAGCGGTAAGTCTGAGCGGATGTGACTCAATTTCAGAGGCTGTAAGTGTTGGCCATCCAAAAACCATTTGAAATGATGACTTGTAATGATGGGTATTGGGTGTTGGAGTGACACACTGAAAAGTATGTTTTGCTAGAAAACCATGAGCTTTCAAAGAATGTGCATAATTTTGAATGATTACATGTACTGGACAAATGAGGAAACAATTAATTAAAAACGAAGTTTGCTTTCACAACAATTTTTGCACATGCAGACAAACAGGAATACATTTAGGGAAACAGTGTGGGTTCTTGGATTTTGCTTACTATTTGGCCAAACTGTTACCCAATGGGTTTCCCTGTGTACATGGCAAACAACCACAGTCTTGAAAGTACTGCAATATACAGTCTGTCGTTATGGTTTCAGTCTGTAAGTACATGTAGCTTACCATTTTGAGTTGGTATGAGGGACCTTAACAGAGAGATACAGTAGGAGCTGGTTGTAAATGGGGGGGAGAGGGAGAGGGGGGCTTACTACAAACTTATCTGGTAGAAAGGGGAGAGATAATAAAATAAAAGCTTTTGTGGTAAACATTTAAAGTTTTTTTTATCTCTTGTTCCTTAGGGTGCTTGCCCCGCCAAATTCCTTTCTGTTACTTATGTACTCACCTGTGAAAAGTACGCCAGAGTTCTGGGAATGCCGACAAGACCAGGTAAATCATTTCTACTTGTCTGCAAGAAAACAATGTTAACAGCTTTAAATAAATTTGCAGATAAGTGCTCAGTAATAGCATTATGAAAGAACGTTATTTTTTTCTTATGACAAACAGGAAAATTCTGAAGGAAAAATGTTTGAGTTCTACAGCTGTTACGAAAACCTGCATTTGGAAACAGTGAGTAACAGTAATAATTATGAGAACCTATTACCGGTAAATTAAAGTTAATCAAGTCTGTGCATTGCACTAACAAGGGCACCAGAATTTCCCTTGTCTCCTGAGCTTTCTTGGTGTTGGCTACGTGAAGCCATCTTGTAAAGAAAACGCTGAGAAGGCTCAGGGGATTGAGATTGGCACCAGAAGACAGAAGAAGGGTTACTCATGAAAGGCAGTGGTGAGCTGACGGAAAGAAAACAAGGGAGGCCATGGGTTATTAAAAGCAAATTAAAGCTACAAGTAGTGCGACTCTAAGATATCAAATAATATTATTTAGTCTCAGCCAAACTGACTACAGGTGGACAAAAATATAGGTGACCAATCAAGGCATACATTGTTTTTTTACCACTTGGGTGGTTTTTTGTGACTTTGTTGTTGTTTGCATTTTTTCTTTTAGCCACTTGGTCCCAGTTCTTCTGAGCCACTGTGCTTTGAGTTGTTGCCAGCTCCTGAAGGAATGGGAAGGAGTCTTTTTGAAAAGGCTTTAGAGATCTGGGAACAGGAACATAAACAAACAAGGTGAATGGAGAAGCATTCATGTATCACAATTTCACTAAAAGTGTAGCTAAGGAGAGATGCAATGGCCAAATGGCAGGGAAAAAATCTTGAATTCCAGCTTCAGACAAGCAGCTCTCAAATTTTCTTTGCCTGGGAGTGGTTGCGTGCTTGTCTTAGGTTACATCTTTTATGTTAGTTCGGAGACTGTGTGCCTGGGTGCTTACCCATCAGGAAAGCAGGGATGAAAAATTTGTTGACCAGCAGGAAAATCTACTGTCCTGCATGACTAGACAGTACTTTTTTCGAGTCCTGCTCTAGATTGAGTGGTCTGAAGTCAAGTGCTGACCAGGGTCATTGCATTGTGTCCTGTGGCAAGGGATGTGACTCTCACAGTGCCTTTCTTTGTTTAGTACACAGAAGTATAAATGTCTAGCAGCAACGTGCTAGAGAAATCTAGCAAAGTGCTGCCCGGAGTAACCTGCAATGGGCTAGCATCCTATAAAGTGTGTGCCAGTTGGCTGAGTATAACATTAAGTAGTAATTGAGGCACTATAAGCCCTGTAAGTAATTAAATTACAGTCTGTGGAATACCAGCATTGGTTCAAGAAATGCAGTGTTCACCTTAATTAGTTAGTGAAACCAAGGAAAACAACCTAAAGTGGAGTTGTCTGGAAATCAAGGGTTAAACAATGTAATGTAGAAATCAGGATTATGCAATACTACACTGTCTTACGTAATTATAATTTATTTCATTCAAAATTTATTGTCTATATTGTATCGTTATTTTTTTTAATATTCTTAGATTAAATCAAGATGGAGTCAATTCACATGAAAACAAACAGTTACTGATGACATCATCCACACGGGCGCCTGGGGAAGAAGAACCAAGTCCAGTGCCCAGGCCCTCTCCATCTCCTCATCCTCAAAACTTACAGGTAACAAACTTGGGGCAAAAAAAGGCTTTATAACAAGTAAATGTTGCCATTGTATTGGCACCGCAATAAATTCAAGACTCAACATATTTTCACCTGCTGGTGCACCAATAATTAAAAAGTAATATTTACTAATAATAAAATGTCTTATGTAGTAAGTTTAAGTCCAAGACCAAAACAAAACAGTTAGGTTTTTAACCGTATGGCAACAGTTATAATATTAGGTCACAGTGGGTTGGGATAAGCAATAAAAATTGCTGATTTTTTTCTTTTTTTGTCTAGTTTGTGTTACCAGAAGTAAAAGAGACTTCATTGTCACTAAGCTTCGATGAACAAGCTTCAGCAAAACATTCAGAACAGGGGTACACAAATCAGCAAATTCTTCCGCATCCAAAACGTCACATGCAGCAAACAAAACAACACCAGGACCAGGTGCAACATGAGCAGGAAAATGATCATGCAAACCTGCAGGAAGACAGCGCTGCAGGTTTAGTAAAAAGGAAGGAACAATTACTGAAGCAAGTTAGCAATAAACATGCTCTACAGAATTCACCTTCAAGAGCACCTCTAAAACAAATTTTAGCTCCAAATCAAACACATGCCAGAGTAAGCAGTCAAAAACAAAATCATTTACCTCAGAAACCTCGCCTGGAGCAGAGAACTGCTGCTCAAGTTCTTGATCGGAGAGTAAATAGACCTAGTCATAATAGCCAGGAAAGGCTGCAAAAAGTGTTTTCAGATCACGGCACTGGTCATCCAAAAGGGAATGTAAAACAGGTATCAGTTAGTGGATCTAATGCATTTCATGGAACTGACCAAAGAAGGGATGAACAAAATGTTCCGAGAACATCAAATTCAACAAGACCTAAACCTCAAGGTTCTGAAGATGTGGACAGTAGAGCAGCTCACAATTTGCCACGACAGCAGATGATTGCATTGAAGCACCATAATGAAGAAAATAGAAGCAGACAGGTGGAACAGCAACAATTTGTTAAAGTGATGGATGACAATAGCTTTCCTCCACCAGGAAACCAAGTACAAGTTGAAAAGCATTCTCTGGAGACTGTTTATGAGGAGGGAACACTCGATGGAACTTTGAATAAAAGCATGACTGAAACAAAACTAGAACTTGAAATCAATGAAACAATGCCACATGGCACTTTGGCTTCACATCAAAGGGGTGTTAGTAACACACCCTTTGAGTCTCACGGCAGTGCAAATGCTGGTTTGAACTTTGATCAAGATGGAAGAACAAAACATGGGTATGCTCAAGAGCAAAGGGGTTCTGAAATCAGAGCGGAAATATCTGCTTATCCTAGGGACAGTGAAGGGCATCGGAAAAAGGAAAGGCTGGACATTACCGACAACACTGCAGGTTTAACATCAGACAAGAACGCACAACAGCAGTTCGATAGAAAAGAAAGACAAGCAAAATCCAGGGAAGAAAACGCTGATGTTCAAATGCATCCAGAAGAAACAAGTCAAGAGGATAAGCAGGCTGCAGATGGTGTTACTGCAAAGCTGATGTTGGCAGAAGGGATGACCCTTCCAGACCCTTATCACCTTCTTATCAGGCAAGAGGCACAGTTAAGGGAACTACAAGAACAGGTACAAGGTTTCAGAATGGGTGTTTCAGATATCCGTTAATTCACTTGAAAAAAACCCTGATACATGAATCAGCAAGAAACTTACTCAGGTATTTTTTTCTTCAACTTACAGATCAAACAGCTACTGCAACAACAGAATGCACCATCCCTCCCCACATCTAACCCCTTATTGACACCTCCCAAGACTCCCCACTCTGAAAGTTCCCATGGTAACAGCAGATCACCTGATCACTCTCGTATTTCCATGGTAACAGCATGTACCAACACAGGTGCTAGCCTGTTACTTGGTTCACCTGTAAAGCCTAGCGGCAAGAGGTCAGCTGCCACATCACCAATGAAAGTAAAGGAGATGAATCACAGCAAAGGGTTTGTAAAATAGTCTACTTCAGCAGCTTAGTAACTTGCTAATTATTGACTGACTGACTGACGGACAGATGGACTGACTGACAGACAGACAGACAGATAGATGGACTGACTGATTGACTTACTCACTGACTGACTGACCAACTGACTGACTGACTGACTGACTGACTGACCGACTGACTCACTGACTGACTGACTGACTGACTGACTCACTGACTGACTGACTGACTGACTGACTGACTGACTGACTGACAGACAGACGGACTGACTCACTAACTGACTGACTGTTGTCTGACTGGTTGACTGACTGACTGACTGACTAACTGGCTGACTACTGGCTGTCTACTGTCTGACTGACAGACGGACTGACTGACTGACTGACTGACCCTGACTTTCCTACTGACCAACCTATTTAGTGACTGTAACTCAAAGCAGGATTGAGTCAATCCTGGCCTAGATTCAACTTTGAGTTTAGTTTTTAAAGTTGTAAATATTATCATTTCTGCTCTTTTCATTTCCCCTTCATTTCTTGCATTAGTTTATCTCAAAGTTTGAGGCTAAAACACTTCTAAACAAGAGGAATAAATGATTTGTTTACTGGTATTTTAATCCTGGATAAGCATTTATCTGCTTTTTCAAACAACTGGCAAGTTTTAGGCCTGCTTTTGCTTCACTAGGTACCCAAGCTTGGGCGATACCAACAGGTTCTATACAAACACTGAGAAAGCAAAAGCATGCCCAAGAATAAAAAAAAAACTTAGCTTGCACAAATTTCTCTGGGTCTGTATTGCAAGTTGCTTGTGCTTATGCTTGTGTTGCTAGTGAAAACCAGGCTTCAGGTTACTTCTCTCTCATTGAATCAATGTTTGCATTCCAGGTCTTTGCCGACCTCAAGTGAACTGACCAGTGAAGTATCATCAGAAACAAGCCAAAAGAACTCTAAACAGTCACAAAGGTCTAACGTAACTGTCAATCCTGACGAGTTAGCCAATCAGGTGTTAGAGATTGATGACCCCAGTCAGACACTGGCTTCTTCTCTTCATGCTGTTGACCTTCCAAGCTTTGTGGATAGTCCTTCTGGTGTGACTAGTCCCGGTGCTAATGATAAGCCTGAAAGAAGAGGCATGGAAACAAGTTTTACCAGTCCTGTGCTAGGTATGCTGATAGGGATAATTATTTTACCTCACTGTTGTTTCTGATGAAGCAATGAGAATATGTCATTTTAAACATGTATGTATGACTGGCACGACAGGTTTCTTTCACAGGTCACATTCCATAGGTCACAGCACAGGTCACCGTGCTACTGATATATAAACAGGCTAAACACACTCTCCTAGCCCTAAGCAACTGCCAAAAACGTGTTCTAGGGCTAGAACACTATGTTAGCCTGTTCATACATCAGTAGCACGGTGACTTGTGGAATGTGAACAGTAAAAGAAACCTGCCTGTGCTCCAGCAAAAAAAGCTGGGAGTAATCCAATATGATCAAGCATCCCATGCAGGGAGGTGAAATACTCTGTCTCTCTTAATGCTGAGAAACCAAAGTTGAGGTCCAAACTTATTTGGTCTCACAGACTTGTCCTGGAAAAAATGAATAACAAATTCCAAAGTAGAGACTGTCTCTATGTTTACACTATGTTTTTTTACCTTTTTAGCTAAAATTATTTTTTTTCACAACTCAGGAGAGAGTGCAAGTATTCTAATGGAGCAGAGACAAAAGGAATGTGAATCACAATCAACAGATAGGGAAGATGGCAGAGAGGATGAGAGGGTCGGCATAAAATCCAACCATGTCAGCATGTTACAAAGAAGTGAACGTCAGTTCTACGATAACCTGCTGGTAAATAGACATCATACACTGTACATTACTTTGAAAAATGATGAACAAACCTTGTCCAGCCATATAGTGATATCCACTGAACGTTATGCAAATATTTAAATGCCCAATTGCAAGTGGAAACAGTAAAATTCCAATTAGTGCAAAAGCATTGTCTGGAGAATGTTGTCATGCCAAATACAGTAAACTGTTGCCGCTTTTAAGCTTATACAACTTTGCACAAGGTTTTGGGTGGGCTTATAAACAAAAGGCCTTACCAGTATATCTTGGGGAGGTGTGCTTATAACATGGAGTATACAATTCATAATGTCGATTGTAAAGCCATGCTTCATACTTGCTTTTAGGATCAAGTCAAGACTATTCTCAATCACCAAGTTCAAGAAAACTGTTCTTTGGAAGACCCTCCTCAGAAATCTGTTTCGACAGAACCTGCCACACCCTATTATGCAACAAGGGAGGAGGTTGTTATGGCAACAATGAAAGAGCTGGAAAAGGTGAAAGCGAATGCTATGGAAACTGAAGAGGAAACTATAAAGTGAGTGCTTTCTTAATGCCCTTCATAGTCCCTGTTTACGTCATAACACAACGCTTCAGTCTGTTGACGCATAGAGAGAGGAACTGTGTGATTGCTAGCCCTAACATGAAACAACTGCCTCTGAGCACTTTTACTCTCCAGTTTAGAATAATGTTAAATAACCCTAACTGCTTACTAATCATACTAAAGAAACCAGGATAGCTCTGGATGCATACATGTAGGCCAGTGTGGCTATAGTTGCATGCTTACAAGTGTCAATATTTTATCTCTTGTTTTTTGTTGTTGTTGTTGTATTCAGGACCCCTGTCAGTACTCTGTTTAAGCAATGGCCACTACAAAGATCTGCGTCATTAAACTTCATACCTGATCATCCCCGCATCAACTACCTGTCACTCTCTGTTGATGACAGTATGGACGAGGTGTTCAGTGAAGCAGATCTCAAATACCTAACTGACAACCAGCGACTAGAGCTTCAACAGATCAATGGTCATCGCAAAAACCACGGCCGTGACAGAGCTGTTACATTTAATGATTCAGTGTCTTGTTCTGCTGTGGACTACACTTGGAATAACTTATCAATGGCCACAAAGGATTACTTGGGAAAATATTGCTTAGCTCCAAAACATTCTAGCAATTCAGGTGACAAAAATTGTGGACGCACTGGTGTTACTTCAGCCAAGAAATCAACAGACATTACTAATCGGAGAGCAGGGCCCCATGTCTCCATGGAATATCAAGGGTGCAAAGCCCCACCCCCTACTCCAGAGCCCACAAGTAAAGGTGAAGGTACTTCACAGATTTTAGACATTACAAGACTGAAGAAGCTGCCCAAGTTGATTTGACAGTCAGAATTGTGAAGGAAATTGTTGCCATTCTTGAGTCAAAACTGCATGTAACAAGTTCATAATGTAAAAATTATAATGTTAACAAAATTGATGTTACCTTCTTCCTGAGCACACCAATAAAGATGAAGTTGGTTTACAGATTTTGGACATTGCATGACTTAAGAGGTTAACTAAGTTTAATTGAGAGGTAGTTTTGTGAAGGAACTTGTTGCCGCTCTTGTGACATGCCTGTGTAAGAAATGCATAATCAGAAACACTTTAGTACAGTCAGTTAATGAACACCTCCAGTACACCGCTGGAACAATTGACTCAGTCCAAACAACCAAAATCCATATAAACACAACGTTCAGAGAAAAGCTGAATCGATTTGATTGTTTTAGTTTTTTGTGAACCATGTACAGACAATAGCCATTTCCGAGTTACCTTTTGCCTCAATTTCAAACGAGTCCTCGTGCAAAACCATTAAATAAAGAATCACTTTGATTTGCATGAAAATGGACATGCAGGTGAAACACATTTTCATTTAATGAATGGTTTCGCATGAAGACTCGTTATGACACAGAGGCAAAAGATAACTCAGAAATGGCCTATTTTCAAGCAAAAAATTCTGATCAGAATCTGCAACTGAACTATAACAGTTCACTCTCTTATCCCCTTTGCTCCTCTGTGTAGCATGGGGCATCTTCAGTTCTCCTCCACTCATCTTGACCCTGGGCTTTAAGTGCCATTTTTTGATGAACATCATAATGCTATCTACATCAGTTCTTGTTTAGCTAACCTCCTCCAGTTGTTTTTTTTAGGCCTTCCACACTTCCTTTTCCCTTGACGGTTTCAGGGTCAGGGCCCACCTGGTAACACTATCACACAGTTTTCACACAGATTGTAGTCAATCGATTTCCACTTCTCCCTTCTATATTTGAATCAGCAGCCTCTGACCAGAGACCTTCATACTGATGGTGTTTGGCCATTTAACCCAGGGATGCAGCTTAGGCATCCATTAACAGAGGCTTGAACTTAATGTACTTATTATAGTGAAAGCACAAGAATTCAGCAATTTTAAAACAATGTAATTATTTATTCCATTTCTACATTAACTGCCAAATATACAACTATTTCTTGAGACCATGTTTCTCACTATTGTTTGGTGCCTTTCTACAAGCAGTGTTTTTTTGTCAGTCTCTTTGATAAGTTCATATTCACTTTCCACCTGACTGAAAAGTTGTCACAGTATTTATAAGCTTCTGTGCCAGCTCATTAACACCATTATGAGGAGTTTTACAAATTTCCTGAACGCTTTCTATTACTCCACTTTCCACAAGAAGGGGGATGTAACGTGGGCCTGTTGGAAGAACAGATGAAACATCAAGTCTTAAGAGTGACCAAATATATGCCAAAAAATCTGAAATGTTTCTGGTTGGGGCATTCAATAAAAAAAGTATTATTTGCATGGAAGTTGTGTCTGTCTGGAACTTTGTCCTCTTGTGACATCAAAGTTAAAAGCTCCTCTGTTCTTCAAAATTTTCTCCGAGGTTAATTTTTTTGGAACTGACATTTCGACCAGTTTCACTGGTCTTATTCAAAGGAGTCAAAACTGATAAAAACTAAAAGCAAATAAGGCAGATCATTGTTTTGCTTAGTGACTTCTCTGTGTGGTCACAAAGCAAAAGAACGATCCACCATTGACTTTCAGTGAAACTGGTTCCAGAAAATTTTAACTTCAGAGAAAATTCTGGAAAACAAAAGACCTTATAATTTTTCAACTAGTTTTGTCTAGCACTGTATGTAATCATGGTTTCAGTTTCCGTTTAGGCAATGTTTAAGATTCTTACCATTTCTAGAGCAGACGTGGTGCATTCCCCACAAAGCCCACATCTGCACTGCAGGCATAGAACAATGGAGAAGAGGAACAAATGGATTAAATGATCTGAAATTAAACAAAATTGTACAGAGAGAAGTTGAAAATATAACAGTCAAGCCTATTAGCGTTACTTTGGGATGATCTAGGCAATGATTCATCAGCTCCTTACTTCCTTTGATGCACCATGATCCAAACTGATCTTGGATCACTGACCCTTACCTTTGACCATCCCAAAGGAACACACCTGATATTAACAGACATCCCTGTGAGAATACACCACTACTAAACAGATGCTTCATCAAGGTCCCAGCCACATACAAATTCCACATTTTTAACATCAACGGACACCTTATCTCCGAATAGCAGACACTTGTACCAGTAGTTCCCCTTTACTACAGGCTCAACTGTACATAGATTATGAAACTGAGTTCTCCTCTTTGGTAAAGGTACAATTCTTGTATAAAATGTCAATGTTTTTGGACTGAAAACATTACAAATTGCAATATAAGACATGTGAAATGTTAAGCTGATGCTTGTCGATTGAAAACTGAGGAATGGAAGTTTCCACATTTATTGCACACATTGTGGCTAGTCTCCAAAGCCCAAATAAGGTCCTTCCAGCAGGTTCATATAAATAATCCACACATGCTTAATAATACCTACCTATATGCAACAAGCTCCTCAGCAGGAAATTCCCAGCTTTTCACAGCTTGTTCCTGTTAAAAGCGGTATAATGCCAATAAGCACAATAATTTAATTAATTACTCCCCAAATTGTACGATATGAGGGCCAATTACCAATCCTATCTCATCAAACTCAGACTTTGTTTTTCACAATCCTCGTGATGTATTTCATTAATTGAAGACACTGGAAGAACCCATTATTGCGGTTTTCAATATCATGCAAACTCTGAAGTTCAAAGCCCAACTGACAATTAGGTTTTTCGCTGCGGTCAATCACTCTAATGGCTGATATTGCATGACAGCTTAGCCAATCAGATTGCAGCATTTGAATATTAAGTACAATTCTACTAATAAGACAATAATTTAATATATACTTACCAGTTTATGAAGCATGTGAAGTTTAGCGCAAGGGTGTAGCTCTAGGATTATGTCATCAGACCAGTCAAGCATAACATTTGACAGGATTCCACCACAAAAATAGGACAATTCAACAAGACCATCTTCTAAAAGAGATCTGATGTAAAGAACAAAACCAGATCGTACATTAGTTCCCTTTCTTGCAACCTTTTAATTAAGTAGGAAAGCAATTACCCATTCAAGTGGCATTTTAGCCAATTTTATTAGTGATGAACCTGTTTATCAAGATTAAACAGGGATGATGGAAAAACTGGGCTTATCCCAACATTTATAAGTGCCAACTCATCTGCTAATTTAAAACTGGATAGCGAGTTATATTATACTATTTGCATCCAGCCCACACTTTCCTGGCTGAAATCTCAGTGGTCTGGGTCAAAAAGACCCAAAGATCCCCAAAGCAAAGAAATTCTAATGGAGTTTTACATTTAATAAGCTACAGTGGCAATAATGTTCTGATGATGGTGTCAACATGATCACTGATTATTCTCAACATCATAAAAAAATGATTCTGTTGTCTAGAACTCAAGTAAAATGGCACATAATCAAAACAACTATGTAACTGGAGTGCTAAAAGACTAAGCAAATGTGAAGGAAAAACTGTACTCAAAGAGATCCATGTATTCATCTGTGATGAGATACTGCCTCAGACTTGGAACCTCAGCAATGTTATTCTGCAAAAATACAGAAAAAAATACAATATATTTTTTTTTTGCTTATAATAATGTTATTGCTGTTGTGGTTTAAATTTATCTTTGGTTTAAAAATTTTCAAACCAGTTTGATTTTGATTTCCCTTTGTCTCATATTCATTATCATAATCTGAAACAAAGGGAAATCAAAATCAAACTGGTTTGAAAATTTTCAAACCAAAGATAAATTTAAACCACAACATTGCCCTCTAGATTCATGTCAAAATGTGGTGTAGCTATATAAGTAAAGTGTGATCCTTCTCATTATAAATTATATCCTGACAAAAATTACGATAAAATATTAAGTATGAGTGCAGACATTGAAGTTTGAGATGATAATTTATACCACACATCAAGTGAATAGTGCTTTCCCTGCTGCTGAATTGGTTTACGCGTTAACTCAGAGGTGATTAGATGGTGATTAGAATAGTATGGCGATTTTAAATTGCTTTCATTAAATGTTCGAGGGATTCGGTCTCCTAAGAAAAGAAAGGCTCTTTTTATGTGGCTAAATGAACGCAAATATGACATTGTCTTTCTCCAAGAAACATATAGCACATTGGAAGTTGAAAACATCTGGAAAACACAATGGCAAGGTAAGCTTTTCTTCTCACACGGTACTAATCACAGCTGCGGAGTAATGGCCCTGGTAAGGAGTGACTTAGATTTCAAAGTAAAATCTATCAATGTGGATAACGAAGGCCGCTACCTAATAATTGAAGCTGAGGTGCAAGGCTCAGCTTACCTGCTCGTAAATATTTATGCACCCAATAAGGTGCAAGAACAATGCCACTTTTTTCAAAATGTAAACAAGTCGATTGAAAATCTCGTTGTCGACAAAGAGCACAAAATCTTCATTGGAGGGGACTTTAATGTTGCATTAAACTCTGAACTTGACTGCTCGGGTGGCAACCCTTCAAAAAAAGATTCCACCAAAAATATCAGTGATTTATGTTCAGATTTCGATCTAGTGGACATATGGAGAATAAGAAACCCTGAAACCAAACGATTTACTTGGAGGCAAAAAAATCCGCTCATTCAAAGAAGACTAGACTATTGCTTAATAAGCGACGCTTGTCAAGAGGACATTGAAAAGACTGGCATTATTTCTTCGATAAACTCTGATCATTCGGCAATTGTGCTCTATTTTAATAACATAGGTAGGCAGAAACACGGCCCTTCTTTTTGGAAATTCAACGCCAGCCTTGCAGAAGATACTGGCTTTGTCACGTTAATAAATGAAAGTATGCCAATTTGGCTGGATGAGTTCAATACAATAGCGGATAAAAGACTATTGTGGGATTTAATTAAATATAGAATACGTCAGGTCTCGATGGAATACGGCAAAGAAAAGGCGCGGAAAAAAAGAAAAAATATAACTGACATTGAGGCTTCTTTGAAGGCTTGCGAAGAAAACTGTGTGGAATGCCCCTCCCCTGAAAACCTTCAACAATTAGAAAACTTAAAGGTAGAATATGACAATTTGTATGAAAATATTGCTCAAGGCGCTATTATTCGATCAAGGGCAACCTGGTATGAAAAAGGTGAGAAGAGTAATAAGTATTTCTTAAATCTCGAGGCACACAAAAAGACAAAAAGCTCAGTCCGGAAAGTATTCAATGCGGAAGGTACTTTAGTTACTGATCCAAAGAATGTTATGCATGAGATCGAAAAGTTCTACTCGGCACTTTATAAAAATGATGATTTAAATCCGTCTACAATCTTGCTGGACTCTTTTCTTGAGAATCCCGAAATACCCAGACTTATTGCTGAAGATGCTCATATTTGCGAAGGGAAACTCACTGCTGACGAATGTTTTAAAAGTCTCCAGCTATTTGAAAACAACAAATCGCCAGGCGAAGATGGCCTAACAGTTGAATTCTATAAGACCTTTTGGAACACTATAGGTAATCTGATGGTGGAGAGTTTAAATTACTCTTACGATCACGGAGAGTTGTCCAGTTCACAAAAGCGAGCTATCATTACACTTATTGAAAAGAAAGACAAAGACAGAAGAAATATATCTAATTGGAGACCAATATCGCTCATTAATGTTGACGTAAAAATTGGCTCGAAAGCGATCGCCAAAAGACTAGAAGCTGTTCTTCCTAAGATCATACATCATAATCAATGTGCTTATGTGAAAGACAGAACTATTTGTGATGCTGTAAGATCCATCGATGACATTTTGGATTACACAAAAAAATATCAAATTCCAGGAAGATTGATTGCAGTTGATTTTAAGAAAGCGTTTGACTCTGTAAGTAGGGATTTCTTGTTTCGCACACTCCATACTTTTCGTTTTGGACCTTCGTTCATTCATTGGATCAAGACTTTTTATAACAATATATCAAGTTGCGTGATGAATAATGGTTTTGCCACTGCCCCTTTCGAAGTTCAGCGAGGTGTAAGGCAAGGAGACCCGCTCTCTTCCTATTTGTTTATTATTGTCTTGGAGATTTTAAGTATAAGCATACGAAGCAACAAAAACATCCAGGGAATCATGGTAGACGGGGAAGAAATTAAGCTGGAAATTTTTGCAGATGATTTAACGGCATTTCTACTGAATGACATTTCTATATCAAGATTTTTTAAGCTTCTAGAAGTCTTTGGAGGGTGCTCTGGACTTAAAATTAATCGTGAAAAATCAGAAATAATGTTACTTGGAAATCATGGAAACTCGCCCTCTGATCATGTCGACTTCAAAGGTATAAAGATTAAAAGAGCTCTCAAAATCCTTGGAATTTACTTCACATGTGACAATAGAGCTAAACAAAAGTTGAACTTTGATGAATTGATTGAATCTATTAAGAAAAAGTTAAAAATGTGGAGGTGGAGAGACTTAACACTTATCGGCAGAATTCAAATTGTTAAAACTTTTATTATCCCAATATTCCTTTACCGTGCAAGCATGATCTGTTTAGATAAAGAATTTATTAATGAAGCCAATAAAATCATCTTTGATTTTATTTGGAAAGGAAAAGACAAAGTCAAGCGTCTCGCACTTATCAGCGAGGTCGAGGATGGTGGACTCAAAGCTCCACACCTTGAATCTATAATAAAAACTCAGAGAATCCTTTGTTGCAAAAGACTTGCAAGTAAACAACCCAGCAGCTGGAAAACGATTTTACTACATTATTTAAAACCGGTTGGTGGCAAGTTTATTCTATGCTGTGACTTTGATGTTAAAATCCTGCCTGTCAAACTCCCAGCTTTTTATGAAGAGTGTCTAAATTATTTCGCAGAAAGCTCGGCAGCAAGGCAAGATAGTGGTGATCTTTCAAAAATTATCCTATGGAACAATAAAACTATTTGTATTAATGGCAAATCAGTCTATAACCGTAGTCTTGCAGATAAAGGTATACGTAGATTAGAAGACCTTATCTCTGAGAATAACGAGCTTATTACAAAACATAAGTTACGGGAACTAGATATTTCTCCGTTAGATGCATTTAGGCTCTTCTGTGTCATTGATGCCCTTCCAACAGAATACCGGAGATTTTTAAAAACTTATAATTATACTGGCACTGAGCCTTTTAACCTACAAAATCAAGTCCAGTTACAGTTAAACGGGCAAAACGTCTTAATCAGTAAGGCCGTTTCGAAGACTATTTACAAAGAACTCCGAAACAGAATCATTACTCCACCTACAGCTCAGCTTAAGTACAATATTTTGTTCGAAAATGATGGTGAATTGGATTGGAAGAAAATATATTGCTTACCACATCGTGTTGCTTTGGACACAAAATCGCGTGAATTTCAATACAAACTTCTTAACAGATGTCTTGCAACAAATGTCCTCCTTAGTAAAGTTGGAATAATTTCATCTCCACTCTGTTCTTTTTGCGGGGAAGTAGACGAATCTCTCGAACACATCTTTATAACTTGCCACTATACCAAGAAGTTTTGGGCAGAAGTTATAAAATGGATGGGCCACCAGAATATCCAAATTAAATCCCTCTGTCATAAAGATATAATGTTTGGTATGACTGACGAGGAGGATTGGTTTGTTAACCATATTCTGTTAATTGCAAAAAAATTTATATATTCGTGTAGATGCAATAAGGTTAAACCGTCCATTATTGCATTCAAACCACAAGTGAAGAAAATTTATCAACTTGAGGAAAAGATTGCTCAATTTAATAATAAATGGCCCATCCATCAAAAAAAATGGGGCAAGTATATTGAGGTAGAAACATAATCTGTCATAACATGTTAAAATCTTTGTACTGCGTATGTAAGTTATAGTTTATAGTAGTGTATTGTGTAATAGGAAAATGGAAGTGTAGCGAGTTTCCTGTAAGTGTAATGTGTGTGTGTGTGTGTTCGTAACAACAATATGTTCGTAACAACATTTGTAAGAAACCATAAAATCAAATAAAGTATCAAAATACAAAAAAAAAAAAAAAAAAAAATGAGTGCAGACATTGAAGTTTGAGATGATAATTTATACCACACATCAAGTGAATAGTGCTTTCCCTGCTGCTGAATTGGTTTACGCGTTAACTCAGAGGTGATTAGATGGTGATTAGAATAGAATAGTACTATTCACTTCTGAGCAGCCAAAGAGAAACAAAATGGCTTGTAGCTTTGGGTACCAAAAGTAATGTTTTGGTCAGCCACTTATTGAGCTTGTGTGGGATATAAAACGATGATTCACCTTAGTGTCAGTGAAAGTGCTGGATATTTACTTCGCCGCTTGGTGACTCAGTAAATATCCACCACTATTCACCTCCATTTTGATGAATTGTAAAACATAGGGAGTTACCCCCCCCCCCCCCCCCCCCTCTACGGGGGTGGGGGTAACAATGGCTTGACTTCATACTCCTTCACCCTGACAGCCTATTGTAGTATTAGTAAGCAAATAATGAACCTGTCCCACCCTTTTCGCAGCTTACCAGTGTCCCCAAAAGCTTCTTCTTGATAATAATGCTTCGCTCCTCGGTTCCTTCTCTGAACACCTGTGATCCAAAAAAAATGTATTAGTTTGGAAGCAAATGATTTAATGGGATGTATTTACAACACTTCCACATTAATGGGTTAAGAAACCAAAAATGGTAACATCACTTTCATATGTTCAATTTATTCCTTGCAATCTCGAGGGGCATCTGGAATTTAACCCCAAAAATTCTGACATAAGCCTTTGGTTGGTTGCTTTTCCTGCGCAACATTTCAATCCGCAGTAACAGCCAATTGTGTAGTAAATGTAGTTAATGTGTAGTATACGATTCTTAGTAAGTATTGTGAATAAGATTTTCATATTTAAATAAGATTGACGATGACGACGATGATGATGATGATGATGATGATGATGATGATGATGATGATGATGGTCTCTGAACAGCGACGTCATCAGTCTGGGAATTTTGAGGTCAAAGGCTCTCAGACGTCTCTAGTGCAGGGAAGGAATTGAGCACAAAAGAGATGATGTAATCAATTAGATGCACCCACATGTAAAATTATGTAAACCGGATTGTAATACCTTAAGGGCCTGTGCCATCATTTGCAAGCCTCCTTTCTGTACAAACAGAAGACATGTGCTTGGTGTCTCATCTATTTTTAATGGATAGCAATATTAATGTGAGACAAACTTATTACAATAGATGCAACATTGCTGTAAGTCGCATAATCGCTTCCTCATTTTACAGTGCAACTACTCCAACCAAATTGTAATCAAACTTTGATGTGCGTGCAGTAGATTTTTGACAAATATTTATTGGTTCATGCAAACAGTACGCTACAGAAGGAATTTGTGACCATTTTTCTTGTTTTGGCACTCAAACACCATTGGTCAATTTGCGATAGATGATAGTTAGCCATAAAATAAACAATTTTTAATTAAAACATTTTGAACCACAAATAAAAAAAATTTTGGTCAGAATGCTTTATGCAACACACTAGTAGAGTGTTATATAAAACTGTTGTTGGAACTTTGCCTACTTGCACATGTACACTTAAACAGAAATATCAGTTTTGCTTTCTATATACTATTTGTCAGCAGGTCCCTCTACCTGTCCACACATTTTAACGTTTTGGTGAAGTTACTTGGTCTATTTCTAACTAATTTTGCAGGCCATTCTGTTGACATACCAGTTAAATTCCACAACACGCTGAGAGTGACACTTAAGGTATAGTCTGCCTGCAAACAAACATCAGTAAATAATTTGTTAAATCAGTTAAACCAGAAAAAGAACCATTCCTTAGTGAAAACAGATTGGGAAGAACAGTAACTTACCTGATTAGCAGCAATTTTCTCTTGAGCAATGTCAAACATGATCTGAAATAAAAAAAATTTACTGTTAATTACAAGGTTGCTTTTAACAGACATGTTCATGAAATTTAACATGTTTAATTATAAAGAATTCTGCATGGAAGTTATGCAAAGAAGTTGAATTTAGCATGATGGAATTTGGATTTTGAGTAGTAAGGTAATTACATTTTAGGTGGAAGGTGGGTAACACGTGTTTGAGTTTTTAGGTCATCACTGCATTATAGCCATTAGCGGAAGGTTTGTTTTGGTCGAAAGTGGTGAGGTGCCTTAAATCCACAGGGCTCGACACTAACTTTTCAACTTACTAGCCTAGTGGCTAGTGACAACTTAGATGTTACTAGCCAAAAAAAATTTTTACTAGCCACGCGGTGATGTCTCCAGTTAAATATCTTCTTATATCCATTATGCCCGGGATTATAGAATTTTAAGAAAAAGCAACAATATTCACGTCTCAAACCGCTTGACACAGTCGGCACAGCTTGTGTCACGCTTGACTGGTTTAAACGCAGCGAACGAATTTATCATCTAAATGAATTGCGCTGGTTTTAATTTTGTTCAATGGGCTTGTGTTTTCCTTACATCAAATCTCTCAGGCCGACAGCTCACAAAGGAAAATCCAGAGATTTTCCCGTTAAGACTTTCAGGACTCTGTTTTTCTGTGAGACTTCTTTGGAAAAATATCGAGACACCGAGATGTCATTGTTAACACTGTCAGGTCTTCTTTACAAACAGGCGCCGGGGTAGAAACGTTTCAAAAGCAAAACAACTATCTGAACAATACTGCAAACTGTTGTTGGCGAAATTCAAATGCTAAAAACGGCTGATTTAAATTTGGAAGGATATAAATCTTTCTCTAATTATTTTTGTAGTGGCAAGCTTTGTCAGTATGCATATGATGACAAAGCACCGATGTGTTGTTACTCAAAATGAAATGTTATCCCTTTATAGTTCCGCACAATTTTGTGCATGATTTCATCAGGAGAAGCTCGTGTTTTGTTCTACTAATTTCGAAACAAAAAAGAACATCGATGTGTGCTTTCAGAAAATGCTGTCTTGTTTGTCAAATGCCACGCAACGAAAAGTAAACAGTCTTAAATTTGCATATGTGCTGAACAGCAATGCCCAGTAATATGGTATGTCAACAAGAAAGAAATTCCGAGAAAATTGTTTGCGTATGGCTTCCTTGTGAATGACAGAAACTAGTTCGGCCAATTTCATTTTGTTTACTAGCCAAAGTGGCTAGTGGAAATCAAAAACCCACTAGCCAAAACTGAATTTCTACTAGTCTGTGGCTAGTTGGCTACCGTTAGTGTCAAGCCCTGAATCCACCCTTTTGATTGGCTCTCACATCCCTTGGACAATTCCGATAAAAGTTAAAACACCACATTAAATATGGCAGCAATGTCAAAGTTACACTTTTACAATGGAAGATACTAATGATGCTGATGATGATGATGATGATGATGATGATGCTCATTCTGGTGTAATGATGATGCCAATGCTGCTGCTTCTGATGATGATGATCATGATACTCAATGCACAGTTCTTACCTTAATGTTTCTTTCTGAGCCAAGAGCAAGAGTCTCTTCTGTGGAAATCTAAACATGATTTAAATCAGCACTTAGTTTGAAAGTCAAAAACTTAAAAAACTACAATGTAGTTGGAAATGTTCAGGTGATGTGTACAAAATGTGAGTTGTCAAATTATATATTAATATAATAATATATTATATTGTGGATTAATATTTTACCCTTCAAGTTGGTACAATCTGGTATAATTGGCCTTAGTTTGCTTTATATTCATTATCATGCATTACTGTACAGCAAAACGAAGGAAAATACTGATTTTGTTACCTTGGAAGAGAGAATTGCACAGAGTTTTGTGGCCAGCCTGGTAATGTCCTCATCACTTGAGAAACGGCAAAGTGCATCCATAGCCTGGCTGGACACTTCAAAGTAGTCAAATTTCTGAAATTATAGGAAATGTAGTTACAAATATACTATTAAAATCAATTATATTCAGTGCAAGGGTAATTATTGTTTTTACGGGAGGCTTAAGGACATTTGCACTAATTGTTTGTGCGCATCCTTACTGCGCATGTAATTCCTGTTGCAACGCTACGCCACGTCATGCATTGAGTGCATTTGAGGAAACTTTCCAACCACATATAGGGTGAGTAGCTGCTGTGTTAACTTTCCATGTTTTTGAGAAAATGAAAAAAAATCTATCAATAAAAAGTTTGATTTTTTTGTCCCACACACATTCAAATTTTTTTTTGATCTTTTCATTTTGCCTTACAAAGGGTTCAAATGCCTCTTCCAGGCCTAAGTTTTGCAAAAAGGATGGCAACACTAGGAATTACGCAACAGATGGACTTCTTCAAAATATGACCCAGATCATTTGTCTAAATTACGTGCGCAAATTTTTCAAAACCAGGGTAGTTTTCTACAGGCTTTATCTCTGAAACAAAGTTGGTGACCCCCACTTTTTTGTATTTCTGACACAAGTAACTCATTATCTGACCTCAGTAAAAAATTTAGAAAAATCCATTGACTGAAATATTTTCGCACAAATGTCCTCGATATAGAGTGGGGAGCTTATTAGGGAGCAGGGGGATTACTTCAAATCATATCTATTTAGTTGTAGTAGAAACAAAAAATGAATTCACGTGACTTAGTGCTGTTTAGTAAAAATTGGCAAGTGTGGTAGATGGCTTAAAAAAAACAGGAATTGTCATCATCTACCATCCAGGGGAGGGGAGGGGCCCAGGACTTTATAGAGAGGGGGGCTCTTCAAAAATACTTCAAGAGGGAGGGGCAGAGGAGGACTTTAAAGAGTTCAGAGGAGCTTAATACAGCATTTATGGTAAATAAAGAATTTCAAAGTGCCACACTAGCTATGGGCATTCAAGAACACATTCAAGATAAATGAAATTTTGTATTGACTAGAAGTTTCAAAGTTTATACAGACTTTGTGTACTTACTGCCTTTTTAAGGACTTGACGTGACTCCAAAATCAACAAGCAATTCCTCAAAAGCTGATCACAAAAAAAATAACAAACTTTTATTTTAATCTTGTAATTTTGCATAACATACAAAAGGGCACTGTTACTGGGATTTTTACATTTTGGGGTGAAAATGTGCTTGAGATGATATGAAATGCTTTTTCACGTTCACAGAATACTCCCAGAAAGTCAAGAGAAGGAAATCTACTGGTTTTCTCAAAGGAAGAACAAACCATAGTCAGTTTTGGGCGATTTTCCATGAAACAAAGAAAAAACTTGAAAAAATCAGCCCAATCTTTTCAAGTTGCAGCCATTCGCATCCTGGCGATCTGCAGCCAAACACACTTATGGTCTATGGTCTCAGAGAACTGGCTGGGTAGTTTTAAATGAAACTGAACCAGTATTTTTGGGATTCCTGTGATAAGAATGTCTTTTGCCTTTTTAAAGTCATCCTAAAAATTGTTGACAGTGTCCCTTTAACAAAAAGGTAAAAACATCATTTTTATAAAGACATGAACATATAAGCAACTATAGCTTTAGATGTTGAGATAAAAAAAAGAATTTAATAATAAACTATAATAAATTAGCAGTAATTTTAACAACCAAAGTCAGTCACAACATTAAGATTTTGAGTACTTGTTTCTGAAGATTAGAGTGTGGATTTAATTAAGTAAAACTTAATTTAAAATATTTTAAAAAGAATAAGTTGAAGTCAGTGATAATTTCTTACATCAGGTTTACCAGGAAAGGTTCTCATTGCTGTCAGAACTAAAGCTGCAATTTTCCTTAAAAAAAAATAAACAACATGATAAAAATGTAAATTGAATGAGTTAACAAAAACAACAAGATGGACATCTACAGTTTTCATATCTCAGAGATTTTGAAATTCCTGAAATTGTCTCTTTGCTGGACTTCAAGCCAACGTCTTTTTTGTCACCCATGAGCGAAGTGAGGGGGGGGGGGGGGGGGGGGGCATTCAAGCAGCAAATTTGTGAGTGAGTGACAATGACAATTTTCAGAAGTTTTTCCTTCGAGATTTAGGTAGCTTGTTTGTTTGTGTGTTTGTTTGTTTGTTTTTTTTTTTTGGGGGGGGGGGATATTTTTTCATACATGTGATTTCAACTTGTCACCTGAGGTATGTTGGATGTATACTTTCCTCTGTTCCTCCTCCTCTGATAATGTTAAACATACATGCCCTGAATAAAAAGAACATTTTAACATCATTTAACTTGCACCTCTGGAAAAACACTGTTGAGCAAAATAGGGTTTAACGAAAACGCATTTACATTATTTCAGACTTACGTAGCGGCCATTTGAACATAGAACTCTTTAGGATGTCTCTCCATCGGAGCCAGGACAAGCTGTAAATATTAACAGAAATTGAACTCTAGTGAGTGCAAACAAAATGATTTTTTATCGATACAATTAACAGGTGGGGGGACTTCCATATGTAAGGAACAGGTATGCTCATCATCTTGTTTAGACCAGATTAATTTTTGGTCTCACTTGGAGAGTTTGGACAAAACAAAAAAATAGTTTAAGCTGACAAGGTCTTGAATGGGGTTGAATGCGAAATAATAAATTCAAAAACCTGTCATGATGTATTGGCAGTCTAAACTGATCAGGCATGAAAAATAGCATATAAATTTACATGTAAAGAGTCCAAACATGCTTGAGCAAATTGCCCAGATTGTAGGGGTGTATAACTTAAATTTTTCCACAAGCATGCCTGTTCCTTTCCTATGGGATCCCTCCCCCAAGACATGTCAACACATTCTGCAACATGAAGCAATTAAAAGTATTTCTACCCCTCTCTCCCCTGGATGGGATGCTAGTCCAGTGCAGAGTTACCCCCAGTATTAAATTTTCCTGCACCAATTTCTACATCTGGGTTGAAAGAGGCACTGTGCAAGTAGGGCCTAGCCTAAGAAGATATTAGGCACCACAAAAATAAAACCTAGGCAGCGCTCAAGCCCAGATGACTGCTTGTTTCAGAGTCCAGCTCACTGGAGGGGGGACAGATAGGGGGGCCTGAGCCTCCAGCTTCTCGTATCTTCTACTTCCTCTTCCTATACCCTTAACACCTGCTTCCCACCCCTTTCTGTAGTGGTTCCCTCCTGATTGTCCCATTTCTATAACAAAATGTTGCAAAATTTTTCTCAATTTCTCCTGTTTCCCGCCACCTCGGGAATCCCACCTGTCACCTTCTCTTCTCCTGCCTCCCGCGTCTTTTCTCCCAGATTCCCACCCTCCTATCCCCACCCTCTCACTAACCATTACCTGGGTCACCCCACCTCCTGTCCAATGACTGTACAGTGCTTTATTTGTTTATTAAATGTTAACATTCTGTTGTAGTATTTACCAACTGAGAGTTAACCTGTACAGTTGTTTTACCTGAAGAACTTCAGGGTTTTTTTCTGTCCAGTTCTTACTGATGTGGAACAATCCACGTAAAGCTTCTGCCATGTAAGGCACTCTGTCAGGGTATGCTCGCAGTGAAGAGAGAATCTGTTGTTCATTGCCATTACCAGTAACCTGAAAGTATTATTACCATCAAACTCCAATAAGACCTCGTAAAATATTGAATTATGACACGTACAGTCACTCCAGGACTGCGCAATGAAGTATCATATCTCAAATGCCCATTCACACATGGCCAGGTATATTTTGCAGGTTGCGGATTGAAAAATGGACTTTTGAAGTTGAGTAAGTCTATTTTGCACTTCATTTAGCCTAAATAACATTCCGGTTAGCCTGAATAGCACTCCAGTTAGCCTTAATTAGCTAAGATTGCTTGCAGTTAGCCTTTATATTGTGGTTTGTTCTACATGTCAACCTGTACTCGGCAACCTGCAACCTGAAAAATATAACTGCTGTTCACACGCATGCACACATTTTGTAATGGCTGAATTTTGAGCAGATTCACAGTTGTTATATCTGTTACAGGTCAAAATTAGCTTTAGGTCTTTTTTTTTTTCCAACCTAGCTTATTTTTTTAACCTAGTTTATCTTTTTATACTAGGTAAGTAGATTAAAACATGTCCCCTCCATCCCTGTATCTGAACTTCCTCCACCATCCTTACTTACCCTCCCCTGCCATCTGCTGTTATCCCCCCTAAGTAGGGATATATATACTTTTATCTTTTTTCTAACCTGCACTTCTAGCCTTTAGATTTGAACTCTCAACCTCCAGATTTGCCGTCAAACCCCTTATCCACTTTGCCACATAGGAAATGTTGGGTGAACCACTATTTCTTAAAAAAATATATATGACTCCAATCCAAACGTTTAACCCTAATCCAAAAAAATAACCCTTAATTTTACCTAGGTTGAAAAAAATAACCAAGGTTAAAAAAATCTAACCTGAATTAAAATTTGACCTGTAACATCTTATAAGAACCAAAAGATTATTAAAAAAAAGGAAATTTATGACATTATTAAATCAGATCAAAAAGAATTTTTGATCACGATTAGTTGTTATCTGAGTATGTAAATTTAGTCCCAGCCGATATACAACCATTACATTTTTATTTTCATAACAAGTTGGCACATCTCTTAAATGGACACTTCCTTTCATCCCAAGTGCATCCACTTTTGAGACATAATTTCTATTGCAGGGTTCTCCCTAGTTTTCAGCACAGCAGGTAAAAGAACTTTTCAAACCGGTAAAGAACTACTGGTGAATCTCAGCTGTTTTCTAGTGTTGCCCTATGCTGGCCAAATTTTACAAGAACTTTTGCATAAAATTTTCTTCCAGTGATTAAAGGAGATATACTTGCTGTCGCTTACATGAAGTAGTACTTGAAAAACCGGCGCTGTCGTCTCATCTTTGCTATAAATCGCTACAGCTACTTTTCTCTTTGCTTCGAATACTCAGCATTTACATTGGCATCGCTGAAGGGTCGTATTCTCAAGGCTTCTTTTAACCTGCTGTCTGGGTTTCGTTTTAAACACTTACGAACTTAATGAGAAGAAGTTCACAACAAAAGCTGACTTTCCCTTCACCACACGTGAGCTACGGTAAACTTAGCAATCAACTACACGTAAGCTTATTTTCTCCGTAATATTTCTCACGTAAATAAATTCTTTTTTTACCTATTTGCCTTGTGAATTCTTTCATTGTCAATGGACAGAACGGACAAAATGCCGATTCATTGTGAAAAAAGCCCGCCAAAACGTGCTCTTTTTTCGAAAGATAACAGCAATCAAAGATTTGGAAGGTGAAGAGAAATAAAGAATGTTGAATTAGAATACTGGCACAAAGTTGTTTATTTAAAACCTATTCTATCAGTTATTTTTATCACAACTGCATTGGTGCAACGACTGGCATTACTTTGTTATTAACCTGTTGAATTTTCAACATTTCTAAGCGGTTTTAGGCGGTAAAGAGTGGTGCTGCAAGTGGTAAATTTTACTGGTTACCGCCTGATTTGGAGAACCCTGCTATTGTAACTTTAAGTTTACTGGCTCACCTCAATACAAGAAGATATGCTCTTTATAACTGAACGTGATGACAAATCAGTCTTACAAAGCCCAAGGAACTGGAGTTTAGGGTGACAACTAAGGAACAATTGCAGATGTTCATCGCATTCCTTACACAAGTCAAGATTGCAAGCACCAGATATATCCAGATATACTAAGTCAGGCATTATTTGCTGGTCTGCCAACATTTCTTGCAACTTCGCAGCATCTGAAAGCCAAATATTAAAACTTGACTCAGTATCAGGGTTTCTGGAAATATCAAGCTTCTGGAGAGATACAAAGTCGCTAAACTCAACAGGGTTTTTCCACGCAACTGGCGCATCGTATGCCAGTAACACTTTGAGCTGGCTCCTCAAGTTTCCAAATGAGGCAGTCTCGCTGATTCCAGTGTTGGAGATATTCACACATTCTAAACAATCCAAACACTGCGATGCCATGAACATTGCTTTATCGTCTACAGGAGTACTGCTCACGTCTAAATGCGTCAAACATTTTAGTGGCCAGACAGCAGTCCAGTCCAGGACAAAGGATGTGTGACTCAAATTGAGTTCCCTTACTGTTGACGACATTCCATTCAGAAGTTCAAATAATAGTGCTGTCGACATGATTGTAGTTCCATGCAAGTCGAGCTTAAGCACCCTGTGCTTGCTAAATAGAGGTTTAAGAATTGTACTGTCAACTTGACATTTTTCGAGATAAAACTTTCTGATTCTACAAGTCTTGGGATTAAGAAATAAGGATGCTGTCCTCGTTGTCAGTTTTCCATTGCGCGAAAGAATTTTAATAATGTTTTCTGTAAGTTGTTCGTGGAAAAGCAGTGGAGAGTTGAACGTCAGTCTTTCAAGAGAAACCCCACAATTATCAGCGACATCTTCGTGGCACAAATCCTCAATGTTTGCACAAATAAAACTCAGGCAGAGCTCTTCAAGAGAGGCTGGTGAAATGGTTCGCATGATTTTTAGGCGGCCTTACGAAAAACTGAAACATGAAACCAAAATTTTGTCCAGTTTTCAAGGAAACTACAGAAGTCGATTTGAGGTTGCTGTTCTTGGCAATACCTTCGCTTGTGCAGCTTTTAAAACCGTGTAGCTCCGTCAAGATGGTTAATATACTTCAAACAAAGTGTGAAGCTATCTGTATCATTTTCAATTAAGCATTTTGCACACTTAGCTGTGTATTTTCGACTTCAAAGTCTTTCTTCTCAAAGTTTCTCCATCATGGAGTTGTTATTGACTTGGTAGCCACTCCTTCCGACCCTTCGCCTCGTTTCCGACAGTGGACCGAGCACTTCCGGTTTATTATCGATTGATTTATTGTTTTCATTCGAATTTCCGGCCGTTGAAACGTTCAAACTCATCACTAACAAACTACTACATTTTTGATGTGCAAAGATGTCTTCGAAGAGAGCAAAATGGAAGGATTCCGCTCACAAAGCAAGGCGAGTTTCACAGAGTTCCTCGGCACATTCGACTCGAAAGAGCAGCATCATTGGCGAAGAAACATCCGCTAAAGAGCTCGAGGAATACCTAGAGACCTTGAAGAAAAAGTCCGGGATCAAATCTCTCTGGACAGGAGAAAGTTTTGATAAAGTTGTCCGTGATGAGGAGGATAAGACTCCAGATATTTCAATTTCTAGCATGGAAGACGACGAATTAGGTAAGATGGCCTGGATTTGCCGTTGTTTTCTCAAACCTGATCGAGCTCTCAGTTCTCTGATCGATCTCCCACTTTCAAGGCTCAAACGTTTCTTTCGATTAATGATTATTTAAATAATTAGATTTAGTAAAATGCAACTCAAGGAAGGAAGTGAATGCAAAGTTTTGAAGGGAAGATCACATTGGCCCTGTTACCTGGCAACCAACCTCGTCTCCAGTTGCCAAGCAACATCCTAATACATCAATCAGGCTTTACTAAAAGGGGAGATTTAATTTCACTAATTACAAGCTAGGAGAAATATTAAGTGGTTGGTCACTCTAAAGGTTCATAAAACAGCATGAGTTTCACGTCTACCTTGGTATTTCTAGGTGAAAGGATTCCATCAGAAAAGGTCGATGATGACGATGATGATTTTAAGGTTAACATTCAGATGTTCTCACGATCACCATCACCAACAAATGGGGACTCAGCTGAAAGTTCTGTTAACCCAATGAAAGGGCTGCAAATGGCTGAATTTGCTTTCAGTGACAAAGAATTATCGGACAACATATTAGCAAATAACAGACTGGAAGATAAGCTAAAGAGCTTGACGATTTCTGATAAAGATGTCAGATCAGTTGTAAATGATTTGTCCGAACCTGCTGAGGTATTGACTGAAGATGAAGTAGAGGAAGAAATTGAGGAAGATGTTATTGAAAGTGTTGTCGCAAATAATAAGAATATCACAAGCAGACACAGGAGTCTCTCAAATGATAATAAATCGCCTCCAAGATCTGTCAGCAATGCTGAAAACCAGACTAGAAGCAAACGTGAAAGAAGTCACACAAAATCACACCATTCATACACAACTGACTTTTCTTCTGGAAGCGAGATTAAAACGCGCAGCGATAGGTCACCTTCTCGGACTTATAGTAACCAAAAATCCTCAAGGTCATCAAGAACATCCAGATCATCTAGAACTTCAAGGTCATCACGAAGTTCAAGGTCATCACAAAGTTCAAGGACAACACAAAGGTCACGGTCATATGACAGGTCAAGGTCAAAAAGGAGCCATTCAGATTATAGCAAGAGCAAGGTGTGGAATATGTCATACCACTTAATGGGTCTGCTGGTACAATTTTACAGATCAAAACTTTATTGATAGAACTACCTGTATCTCATGTAGAGTTGCTGACATACAAAGGAACATATTGAAGCAAATATAAAATAAGAAGCAGGCTGGGGAAAAATCGACCATGTGCAAGAAAATGTAGCGGGAATATGTTTCAGTGACATTCCCCATCTTATCTGTACATGTCATGATTTTGTCCTTGCTACATGTCGCTGCAACATATGACTGCAGCATGTCCCTTATCCATTGAATTCCTTTTCCAACCATTAATTTTTTTTTGCCAATTTTCAATAATTAATTTGATGAGCAATGTTCTCAGTCAGAATACCTGCATGACTTGTGGATGGGTTGACTATGGACTTGATAACTCCAGTGCTTTCAATAAGCACCGACGGCCGACGAAAAGTGTCGGCTACTTTGCTCGGCGAAGTCGGCTACTTTTTCCCCTAAATTGAAGAAACTAGAGAAAGATCCTTTCAAACCTTGTTGATGCAGTCGGCTACTCTATTCGAACTAGCTGCCTACTTCAAATTTTATTGAAACCCCTGTAACTCCTTTTATAAATCCTAAATTTTGCTACCTAAATCGCGAAATATATTGTTTCCCTTAGAACACAGATAGCGGCAATAAGTTCAAGTGTGATATGGGAGTTCAAACAGCGCCACCAACAGAACAGTATACCATACCACCAGGTAACCATAGCAACAGTCATTGCAACAGGTTACCATACCACCAGGTAACCATAGCAACAGACTACCTTACCACCAGGTAAAGCCTCAAGCCAAGTGGCCCATACTTGCTGGAGCTTATCCCAGTCTCTGTAGCATTAAGCAAATAGGAGTAATTCTACTCCCCCACCAGATGGGATGCTACTCCATCACAGGGTTACACCCCCCAGCATTGTTTGCCGGTACCCATTTCTACACCTGGTCCCAGTTGTTCAAAGGGTGGATAACACTATCCATCAGAGAGATCACTATCCAGTGGATAGCCTAGTTTGCTTTTTCAACGCTTATCCACTGGATAGAGATTTATCTGGTGGATAAAGTTATCCACCCTTTGCACAAATGGGACCTTGGATGAGATAGGCACTGTGAGAGTGAAGTGTCTTGCCCAAGAACACAACACTGGCCCTGGCCAGGGCTTGAACGCAGACCATTCAATCCAGAGTCCAGCAAGCTAACCATAGGCCACTGTGCCTCCCACAATACCACCAGGTAACCATAGTAGCTGTCTACCATTAATAATACTACCTGGTAATATTACCAAATGACATTGTCAGTCATCCTCTTCACATGTAGAAAAGCTGCAAGTTGCCATTAATGAGGCATTATGAAATTGCAGAACTGACCATTGGTCAATGTTTGAAGGTGATTAATCGACTGACTGACTGACTGATTGATTGATTGATTGATTGATTGATTGATTGATTGATTTCCTCAGGCCTTGGTGTTGGCATGGCAACAAGTGGTCCACAGTTCGGGATGCAGTATGTTGACCCTTCACCTATAGCAACACACATAGTATCACCTGAGGCTATGGAAGGTGAGTGGACAGCCGGGTATTGCTGCCTCACTTACAGGAAACTGTAGTCTTGGTCACTTTTGAGAGAAGTAATCCTCATTCCCCCATGTCCATCGCGACACTGATTCCCAGACTCCAGCATGGCAAAAAATGTGCCCAAGATATATAGCCAAATGGCAGATCTATTTTTGATTGTTAAGATTTGTTGCCCAAGTCAGTTGGCTCATTCACGTGGGCCAATTCACAAGCTATGATTTGTCTGCCTGTTTTCTATGTTTTGTCTGTTTTGTGAGGTGAAACTACCGCAAATTATGCACGTTAAGAAGCTTGATGGAAAGTTGGCTGATTGAAACTTTGTTCCACTCATTTCTCCACTAGCAGTCATGCCTCAATGTAGCCATTAAATTCAGAAAGGAAAAAGACTTCCTGAAAGTAACAATCTCAAATGTAACTAGACCTGTTATTAAGAAATAATTAAAATACAAACAGATACAACAATGAAACTGATTTGAATGGCCCTAACTCTGTTCAGACGTTGAAAAACCTTGAAAAAACAAATTATTTCCTACAAGCTTTAGTCTTTTTATCAACCACTTTTAATGGATTGACAATGTTAAATACAACCTGAAAGTAGCAATGCCCCCCCTCCCCTCTCGGGTTGCAAGCGGACCCTCCAACAGGATAAAAAGCTGCTAAATCTGGAATTCTAATTGTTGTTTCTCCTATTTAATATCAGCTATGACAGCATACAATCCAGCCATAGTGGCATTAAATAACATGCTGCGAGAACAAATCCGATTGGTGGAACAGTTTGTGGATATCAATCAAAGAATGTATCAGTCCTACTCCAATGGCCTGAACAGTAACTTCCGGTACACGACACTCGAAGACACGCAACAGGTGAGCTGCAAACACCAACAAACACGCGCGCAAATTGAACTAGCGCGCGACTCCTCGCGTGTGGCAATAAACCTGGACCGGATTGTGAAAAAAATGAAACACTAACCCAGGATTAAAAGTTGATTGACGCCTCAATTTCGGCTGAAAAAAGGGTTTTTATTGTTTATGTTTTGTTGAGTTTGAGGTCAGTCTACATCAAAAATGGAGGACAGCAGAAAATATAAACAGAAAACGCCACTGAAAAGTTAATAAGAAACTGAAATCAAAATTCACGCTTATCCTGGATTAGTTTTATCGTGTTTTGAACAATTTGGCCCAAGACAAGTTTGGGTTTTCTAATTCTTTTTTTTTTGTTTGTGTTTTTTTTTTGCAAAAAGATGCAAACATGCAAATGCGAAAATAAAATCATGTAAAACTTTGTAATTGAGATATTCGTAGTCTGTATTCTGACATTCAGGAAACCGGACGAAGAATGTGACTGGGGGAGACCGGTGACCGGGGGAGGGGTGGGGGGAGGGGGGTGGAAGAGGAGGGGGTGGATTGTAAACTTGAACTAATTAAGCGGATGCTGTTGTAGCTACAGTTCTAATTAAAGTACTTCGCAAAAACCCACCAAGTGTTGTGTATTTATTAACGTGTGATGTCTATGTTTTAAATATCCAGTTACTTAAAAACAGGTTTTGTTTTTTCTCCTCCGCAGTTTATAAGGAAGAATCGGCCCAAAACAATTTCCTACGAAGAAGCTTTAGAACAAGTTAAACGGGAACAAAGATGACATAAGGATAAAACAAGTTCTTTGCACTGGAGTGAAAAGGCAATAGTTTCTCTTCGTTGCGGCTACAATGGAGAAGTTTCCATCACTAAATGCTGTTAGTTGATGTGATGAAAAACTAAGAGATGAAGAACTGAAGATCTCAGAATGTTCTGCAAGTGTTACACGGTCTTTGGAAAGACAAGAATGACTTGAAACAAACTGCTTATAGCTGGTAAAAAGTTGAAAGAAACACAAAGGCAAGACTTCCGTTTTTGCGAAGAACGTTGACCGTGTCAGTGAATTTGGACATGAATTCTGACACCGACAGACTGTTTTACATGTAATATCCATTCGTTTCGTCTCTTCTATCGCTTTTGTCAAACGAGAACAACCAACATTTTGTAAACATGGAAATATTTGTGAAAAGCAATTTTGGTATGGCGATGTTTCGCCAATTTATGTAATTTTAAATCGTACAAAACATAAGATTCCAATCGAGAAAAGTGAGTTAGAGTTTGTTTTGAAAAGATGGGTTGACATAAATGTCACCAGTGAATGGGCATTTAAAAACGCAATACAGAATTAAAATATATTCAGCTGCAATGTTTCAAAACGATTAAAAGGTTTCAGTTGATTTTACTTGAAACGTGTTTGCATTAATACAATTTTCGCGCGTACGTATTTTAGCGGCTTTCTTTCTCCCAGTTGCGAAAATGTTTGCCGTAATGACGGTTCCTTTCTGAACTTTTTGAAAGTTTAATCAGTTTAATTATGCCTTTGAACGAACACAAAGGCAATTTTCACAGGCTGGCTCGAGGTCGGACGTGAAGTCTAAATTGTGGATTTATTTCAGACATTCGAAGTTTTAAATGTTAGAATTCACAAAGGAATTATATTTTTTTCGCATCGGTGTTAAATTTGTTTTGCATATGCACAAGACCTCTTTGTTTCGTTGTGGACAATGTAGTTTTGTTTTTATTTAAACGAATAAAATCCCTCTAGACAAATGAAATAGAAGAAAGATTGATCCGTGGTGTATCTGAACAATGAAAATGGCGCGGTAAAACCATATTAGCACTTAGCTTAAAGTGATTATTTGCCGAGGTCGCTATAACAACAAAGAAAAACAAACTTTTGGACCTCTGAAAGATCAGAATTTAAATTTAAACTGCGGGAGCAAAAGTGTTGGGGGTTTGCTTATCAAAACAAATCAGCGAAAGTTCGCGATAATCTGCCCACGTTGTTGAATTTATCAGATAGCGGTGAAGCTCACGGCGATAAGAAGCGAAAATGAGCTCAGAGGTGGCGAAATCGGAGGTGGAAACGCCGAAGGACTCAAAAGCTGATAAAGCAGCAAAGAATTTGAAGCCGACGAAAGGAAAAGAGCTTACTCCTGCTGGAGGAAGCAAAACGCGGCCTCCGAGCACCGTTTCTGTTACACAATCTATGGCGACTTCGTTTTCAAGGCAAGATGGCCGGCGAGGACCCGAAATTGCAATGGAAAACACGTTCAAAATGACCCCCGATAAGAAATTCCCAGAAGGCGACGTTCGCTCCATACTGAAGGAAATTTTAACAGAAAGATTAGCGGAAGCGAAATACGACGCGGATCAATGCAGGCAGCTTTCGAAATCGATTTCGGACACGGTTAAAAACCGCGTCAAGGATTTGAACATTCAACGTTACAAAATCATCTGCCTCGTACATATTGGACAGCTAGGAAATCAAGCCATGCGGATTGGAAGCAGATGCCTTTGGGACACAAATTATGACACTTTCGCTTCATTTGAGTTCAAAAATGGATCTTTATTTGCGACGGCAACCGTTTACGGAGTTTATTTTGAATAACGATCAGTTTCACACTCAATTACTGATTCACAATGACTGTCAGTGAACAATGGTCTTGTTATAAAAAACACAACTCACGTACAAAAAAGTTGTAGTGAATTCCGCCTAACCGTCGGTTTACGTTATAAAAATATTTATATTTTTTGGATTTGAATGTTAAAATCATTGTGCCTAAATAGCAGTTGCTAAAATGTTAATATAATTCTTTGAGTATTGTTTGTTTGATTGGAAGTAAAACACTTTAAATGATCTGTTAATTTATTGATTAGCTTATCTTCAATCGTTAAGTACCTAATGTTCGGCATCTTTTTAACACCTTGAAATATTTTTCCTTGATATCGTCCACAGCCCACAAACACAAAAGACATGTATTACTGTAGATGCATATATTACCTGAATTTCCAAATCTGAGACAAACTTACATCTTTCCAGTTTTCTCGTTGTTTTACAAAAGGCTGCAAACAGTGGCGTGAAATGTAGTGTTGTACGATATAAATTGATGTCATAATTTCCGTGAAATTTGATTTATGAAATCCCCCTTAAGGTGGCTCCGTAGTAAATCGATCGCGGTAATCGCGAATCACGGTCATCGCGGCCACCGCGAATCACGGTCATCGCGGCCACCGCGAATCGCGGTAATCACAAATGTAAGTTTGTCTCAGATTTGTCTGCAATTTTTTTTCTTGCGCCGTGAGCTTAAACAATAATTGTTTAATCATCAAAAATCACAATAATATTAGAAAGCGCTTGTTTGATCCTTTTCTAATGGCTCCCATTGCACGATTTCTTTCTCTCTCTCTCTCCCCCCCCCCCCCCCCCACCGCCCCCTTTAAAAATATAACGGGGCGTTCTTTAGTCATCATCACCAAATGTGATCCTACCACTCGTTGAACACTGCTTTATAAAATGAATCCACCATCACCTCTTTTCTGTGTTCTAGATATGTCTTAGAGCTTCTTGAAATCGTTCTCAAGTGGACACCATTTTCCAAGCTGCACCCGGTTACACCCAGTGTAACCGGCACTATGCCGACGATTTTTAAACAAAACTTTTTAATCGAAACGTGATTCATGAAACAAAGTTCACTTTCTTCAGATGACACCTGTCGCTGGGACATTCTCCATATCAGCCAGTCCTCTCGCAGGGCGCCTTCCATCACCAGCAGCAGGTAAACAATGCCTTCTCAAACAAAAATACCACAAGGCGGTAGTAAAAATCACCAAAAGAAGCGTGACAAATACACCAAGAAAAAAACCGCCAGTGCCTGATACTGTAGGTTCTTTGATAGTAGGGCACTCAGACTGTGGCGCTGCTTGACAGAGTGACAACTGGGTATTGCCACATGCGTGACACCATGATGCAACGTCACGCACCTGAAGCGATTTTACAAGTTCAACAAATTTGTCCAGAGGGCATGGCTCCGTGCATCCTGGAATGCTATATTTTGTCAATGGTTCCTGTGAATGGGGAGAAATCATTTTTTTTCCTGTGAATGGAGAGAAATCAATTTTTCCAGCTAACAGAATAGGGTCGCCCACTACCTCTCGGAACGAGTTACTTCATTGGTTCCTAAAACAATAGATAACAGGTCATAACAATGCCCCTATCCCGAATAACAGTAGAGGTAGTGTTTACAGCGGGCGAATGAAAATAGAGGTTCCAGAGAGGTAGTGTCTTACTGACAGAATATGTTGTTCCAGAAAATAATTCATACCCCCTGGCCGACCATGTAAGTTTGTTTTGGTTTAAACCCCACGGTCACCCCTTCAGAAGTTCCATTTTAGCTTCACACTTTCTTTAACGTTTTTTTGCTGTTGAGTCCCCTGTCCTCCCCCCTTCAGAATTTCCATGACCTTCTGTGTAGACTGTCCACAGCCTCTCGATTTTTCTTCCGTTTTGCGCTGGCGTCCAGTTTTCTAGTCGTTCTCACCGCGCGCTCATTGATCGAAAAAAACACGAAATAATAGAGGGCTGTGAGCAGTCTACCTTCTGTGTGGTTAGAAAACAAAATGCACAGTAGATAATTTAATCTACCGAGTGTTAGGGCAAGCAGTCAGATGTTCCTGTTTTCCAACATCCTGTACCCTTATTTTAAAATAACTATAAGTAACACCTGACATAATCAATGAAAAAAAATCACTTTCTCTTGCTTCCAATTTTTTCAGAAAGCCCACATCATGTCCTTCTTTCTCCCCTCCCATAGCTTTCTGGCCTCATTCTCCGAAATTTGACGCCCCCTCATGCAAAGCTCGCCCTGAAGATTTGCCAAGTATGCACCAAGATTTTAAAGGATTGTATTGAAAAAGGCAAAGACACACGCTGAAGATGTTCAGTGTAGCTTACATGGAATGCAGCCTAGCCAATGGTGAAGAAAATGGTACTTTTGATTACAAGCTGTGGAAATTTCAAAAGGGAAACAATCTTGTGCACAAATCCCTGGGGGACAAATCCCTGGGGTTCTTTGTCTGGGAAGAATCAAATAATACTGAATCAACAGACAATGAAATAGTTGTTGAGTGAGGTCATCAAATAGCTTCATAATGAAAAAAACTTGAGAAACAAGTATGAAAAAACTCTCAAACTCACCTCCAGGCCATTCTTTAAAGAGAACTGAACCACAAATTTGCTGTCATCCTTGGAATCACGCAGTAATTCAACAAAAACCAAGGATGCGTAATATGGTATTTTTCTCAAGGGACTGTCAATTGTTTGATTTAAACCAAGTGCAGAAAACAGAGAGAACATCGTTGGATAATGAGCAGAGTAATACAACAACTGGAAAAGAAAAACAAATTAGATCACAAGTGTTACTGATGGCCTTCACTGACATACCAGTCAACATGTCAACTAATAAAATGTGTATGTCAATCATAGGTTTGATTTCCTGCTATTGTTTGAGAGAAAGAGCTAGCACTCTTTCCTCAAACACAACCCAGGCCTGAGAGGGGATGGAAGTTGATCCTGTGTCAATACAGACATTTGACTAATACTTGATCAAGACTCGATCAATAATATAAACTGTTTTGACTTTTTGACAAATTCTCCTGACTAATACTATAAGAAAATGTATGGAGATCAGTCAAGGGCAGTTCAAATAGCATCAAGGGCAAAAACAAACACAATATTATGAGTCATTAACTCTGGCTCCATGAGACGACAGCACAAGTTATTCAATTATTAATTAATTATTAACTAATAAATACCTTTGTCTTGCTTTGCTTTGCTGCAACTTTACTGAAATGCGAAGCAATCTCATTGGCTAATAGCCCTCCACCTATGTCGCCATTAATTTGCTTGCTGTATTTATTGTACTCGACCCAGTCTGCCAAATAAACTACCTTTTTCCACTGCTCCTCGGTGATGTTCAAGTATGTGTGGTTATACAGTTGATGAAGATGTATAAAGTCATACCTGAGATAACAAAAATATTTAAGCTGATTTTCAGTCCATGCTGCACAGTCACAGGGGTCATTTACATTTCTTCTGTTTTGAATTAATTGATATATATAATTACGGTATATATTTACACTTAGATAAATTGTAAGTATGTCATAACAGGTAGTTTTGTTCTAGAGTGCTCAATGAGCTGAACGTCCATTTGGAATAACATTGACATTGCTGGCGGAGATTGTGCAGGACAGACTTGAAATTATCTTAAAGCTTAATCAAAGTATTAGGCAATTGCGCATGCCAGTCTGCATTTGAACCTAGTTGCCCAATCTGTCCACAGCTTATCTTGGTTTCAATAACACAACACTAAGAGAACTAATTTTTACTCCTATCATTCTCATCCCTAGAGCTGCCTGTCTCAATTCTCATTTCCGATTCCACACATTTCTTTTCAAGTCACTTTGGAGAATTTGCATGTGGTCATACTTCAAAACAATATCTCATAAACAGATGATTTTATGGCCTTATCAGCTAAAAAAAATTATCAGACAATAATCTGAAAGATTTAGCAGATTTACTGTTTGATTATTTAAATTGTCAATGAAACCCATTATACAGCTATAGAAACCATGGTTATGCATTGCTTCGCAAGACTTTGAACGAGTCTTGGCAGCCTTCATACTGTACGTATAGCACAGGATTTACTATCTGTTATTGGACTTCAAATTTGTTGAATTATAATAATTAAAAGTTAGTTATTGTTCGTTTCTTTAATAATCAACATTGTCAATACAATTTTAACACCTTACACATTGTGGAAGTCTTTAAGTTCAATCTTCTCAACACCCACAATGCCTGCAAGCTGTTTTCTAAATTCAGCACTTTCACTCTCCTTCTTCTGAAATTCTGTACTCTTATAAAATGCAGCGAGTCTCTTTTGAAGCTCAGGGCAATCCAGCCACCCTCGGAGAAGCTGGTCGTTCTCAACAGCAACTGTGTGAATTGGAACCTATCAGGATGAAAATGATAATTACAAATTATCAATGAAAGTTTAGTACAAGGTAGAGAAATTGGTTAATATTTATCATCAATTAGACAACTAAATGTAGAACTTGGTCATCGCTCCCCAGGGGGTATTACGTTTTATTACAAACTAGCCTGTGAACAGGCTCTCCGGTCAAAGATGGGGCGAAAAGAAAGCGGCAAGAGAAAGGTGGGGGTGGGGGAAGGGAAAAAGGCGGGGAGAGAGGGGGGGGAGAGCCTGTTGACAAAGGATTGTAGCCGCCATTCCGCCCCCGTTTAATTAACCTGTCATTAATCTGTCGTTAACTTGAAAGGAGTAACACCTTCGGCTAAGTGAAATACAAAAGATGATAGCATCGCTGCGGATAAAGCGCCTCACGCAAAGACAAAAATTTATTGCAGGACACTTACATTTACCCATGAAGCAAGCGAGGAAAACATTGAAAACCCCATACTTTGGAGGAGAAATCTAGGCATCGATGAATATTCCACAGCAACAACTGGACAAAAATAAATATGTCATCCGTGAAGGAAGCAACACATCTTCCGGCGGAAAACCGTGGAGACCTATGACCTCTACACATTTCGCCGAGCAGTCTCGTGGCTCTACTCAGCTTAAAACCGTTAAACGGCCTCCTAATAATACAGCTGGCAGCATATAGTACCCTTTATCAACAAGTGAGAAGCAAAAATATGTTGAACGACTAAATCTAATGCAGGACGGCAAATGTGCAAATTTCACGAACGTAGGGGTCCGTGTAGGCCTGTCACCTCGTTTCTACTACGCCAGAGATCGCAAGCAACGTTTCTGCTCTTCTTTCACCTGTCTTATGTCGACGAATTCCCTTAATGAATCGCTTAATACTCTTTGAAACAGATCATCCATTACTCGCCCATCGCCAGAACACACCATGATCATGTTTACACTTCGCTGAGCCAAAATGAAAATTTTGATCGTATCGGGTCTCATGGCGTCGGCAAATCAAGATGTCAATAAGACCCGTCAACAATCAGTAATCTGGCCAATCGGAGGTTGCACCAGAATCTGGTGCACGGCGGGTGCTTGGAACGGCGCCATAAAACCTTTGTCTGCAGGCTCCCCCGATTTTAATTCTCCCTCAGGCCCCTCTCGGCTCGCTTCGCTCGCCGATTTCTTTGGGAGCCTGCTCGCAGGCTAATTACAAACTAGCCATGGTATATTGCAATTCCTGAGTTTTGATTGGTTGACAGGCAATGGCATGAGCTTGTATACCATGAACCAAAAATATGGTAGCTGAAAGCAGCTAACAAATGGCCGGTGAGCTCAAATAGTACAAATCTTTAGGTGTTTTAATAAAAGGATTTTCCTGACTCACTCTTGTTAGATACATGATAGTTATAGCAAACATGGTGCTATGTGCTGGATGACTATCTACCATCTCATAACCAATATACGCTATATGGGTATGTGCTGCTAGATGGGATCATGAAGACTTTCCAGGTCTATGCTGGGGTTCCAATTTTGGCCTTTTAGTCTAAGAATGCTTGCTACTACAGGGACAGAAAGTGAAAGACAAAAAATAACATCACAACATAAGCAATTTTATTGTTAGCAGAAGAACGCCTATGAGAATTAAAATGAAAAGAGGGGAACTAAATGACATAAACACATGAACGTAACATAGACTGTTTGCAGCCCTCTTAATTTTCTTGTATATTTTTTTTGATCATTGAATGAAGGAAAAGAATCACAAGGGAACTGGATGCCAGGACAAAATAAAAGGTTTGACAAGGTGGGGGCGGGTAGAAAAAAAATATTTTTGCTTGCTTGCTTTGCTCAACCCCATCTCCACCCATGCATCGCACTAGTGCTAGCTTTGCTTGCTCCTTCTCGTGTTCTTTTACATTGAGAGGCTGTGAGCAGTCTAACATGACAAAGCCATTAATCCCAAACCTGTTGTATGTTGTAGGGTGCACTGAACACTCCAGCATACAAAACATTGAGTGTTTGGTTTCTTGGTGGATAAAGTCCAAGAAGAAAGCTTAATGCACTAAAAATGAAAAGTAACAAAAATGTCAAGAAAAGGCAGTTTTTCTTTGTTCAACATGTGACGTATAGCTGTTGTTATAAATCTGGTATTTGTACCTAGGGAGGGGACCCCTGGGTAGAAAACAAACCACTACTTAAACTACCAAATTGTAAGAAACAGGAAGATACAAAAGATTATACTGTTCTAGCTAGGTACATGTATCCCAGTGGTAAATATATGTAATAGTGAGTCAAAATTAAAGTAGGAAAGTGCACAAAGAAAATGTTTGCCGGGCAAAATAAAAGGTGTTGGTTAAGGCACAAATTACAATTAGAAAGGAAATCAACTATGAAATGAAAAGAGAATAATGAACAGGTACAAAAAGCTTATAATGTTAGTGATCTTCCCCCCTTTTGCCCCCCCCCCCCCCCCAACAACACACACACATCCCCCCTTCACTTCTCTTCTATTACATACTGACCAGGAAATTCATGAAAAAAAAACAGCTTTCTTAATTACCTGTTAATTGTTCTAGAATAATCACTCGCCCGCACATAAACATCTTGAGGAGAATAGACATCGGTTAAGAAACTATCTTTTTGATAATGCTTTTGAACAAAAGTGCCAGCTCTGAACATCTGATCCATTCCTCTGATGGTCAGTTGGCTGTCAGCTCCTTCTTCAAATGTCTTGTGATCTTTTGTGAGAAGTGTACGACTTCCATGACGTGATATCACTACTGCTTGCTGGAGTTGCAGTCCTTCAAAAAAGAAACAGGTTTGGTCAAACTACTAACACACTAGAATTCAGATCAAGTAGTCTTGGTTTGAACCCTGGTAAGGTCAGGATTATGTTTTGTTCTTGGGCAAGACACTTTACTCTCACAGTCTCTCTCTCTACCGATGAGTGCGAAATGGGTGAAAATCACAGTTGACGAGGAAAAAATAAGCCATTTCAAATTTCAAATTTCGGCGAAATAAGGGGCCGATCCCCTTACCGCCCTCTAGATCTGAGATGGTCCGTCTTCAAAGTCCACACACGTACCGGGGGGAGGGGGGTACTCCTTGGAATTTTTGGTGGGGGTGTGCCACCCGTATCTCCAAATTCAGACCCAATTTCAGACCAAAAAATGCCATTTTCCACACCCATTTTCAGACCTGACCTTGCATAGGATATGCATCAGCGCTGAACAGAAGTCAACGTAACAAAGACGAATAGGTCAAATTTAGCAAGAATGATATATTTTATCTATTTCTCTTTCTCTCTTGCCAGTTACTTGTCCAGGTTGCTGGGAAGAAAAATAAGTTTATAGCTTCGTGAACATTCCCCTGATAACCATACCTAATTTCAGACCAAAATGTTCAAAATCTATACCCGTTTTCAGACCAAAATGGCTCAAAAACCATACCCTTTGGGACGGCACATACCTATATACCTGATATAAGGGAATACCCACCCCGGGACACACGTGCACCCCGATCACCCCTCCCCCCGTCACGACATGGGCAACACACATCTGTTTTCACGTCTTGTGCATAACAGAGCAAATGACTGAAATCTAGGTTTAGGCATCAAAACTTTACACAAACAGATCATGTAAAAAGCAGAAAATATATCACCTCACCTGCATAGATATCCGAGATACAGAGTGCCACAAAGCTGAAAATGAACAGTTCCTTCTCCATGTTTTTCCAGAATAAACAAACTTAGTTCAGGAATTTGATGATAAATTCAGCTCAAGAAACCAAATAATTGTAGAAACTGTAAGAAAATAAAACTAATAAACAAATATTAAGAAAGGTCTGCGTAAAAGAAAGTCAAACTATTGAGTGCAGATGAATGAAAATGTTGTGTGACCGACGTGGCGCACGTGACGAGCACTTGAGAGAAACCGCGAAACCAGCGGTTTATCAAAAAGGAGTAAGAACCTGGGACGAGTTTGAAAAAGAAAATGGCGGAAAAAGTGAAGGAAAAGATGAAAGGTTTATAAGAGGCTTCTTTTCAAAACAAAATAGTTCTCTCCGAGAAATATTGCAAGCCCATAATGGCGTTTCAACCCCAAGGAGGACAAGGTGTGTATGTCTGAAAGAGGTGGTGAACAGTTTGAGTAAACTTCGGCAATCTCATTTCGTTTCGAACCTCCCGCTGAAAATCTGGAAAATATGATCGTGAATAATTTGAGGAAGTTTTCATTTTGCATAATTTGGTACCTATCACTTATTTACTTATGCTTCTTGTTATTATTGGTCCGATGTTATCTATATAGAGAACCGATATATAAATATTGATGTTATCAAAGGTGGTTCAATGGTGAAAGAACAGAGATCGGAGAGTTAACCTTAATTTCAGTCGTTTTCAAGATATTTTATTTTCGCTTTGTGTTTATCATCATGGCAGAATCGCAGAATCGACAGATTCTTCAAGATCTTCAACAAAAGCGGCAGATGCTATTAAATCAAGGCCAAGCTGGCGTAGGAAATGTAGGGTAAGCTTCCTTTATTATAATAATTGTGAAAAATGTATAAAATAAACTTATCTTTATGTTGTGATTTTGAACTGTTGTTGGTTTCAAATGTTTTTAAGCCTGTAGTTTGTTTTCTGTTTATCGTTCTCACAAAATTGATACAAGGAAAATAAAGATCAAACTGTTTTATAAAATTTCTAACCAAAAACACATTGAAACCATAACAATCTTTAATATGTTAGTTGAACAAAATAATGTAATTGAAAAAGGAGGTATGAATTTATATTGTTATTTTATAAGATGCAAATAAGTTGTTGGGTATTCTGCAGTTCAACTATCCTCAGAGCCCAGGGGCAGTAAGTCAGGGCAACACAAAGCAAACCAAGCAGAAATCAGTCCGAATGGAAGTTTACAAGAATGTCACAACAATTTTTGTGTTTGGATTTAATTGTGTTGTTTTACAAACCACTCCTGGATCTCCAAGGAATCAGTTTAGCCAAAAAAATTCAGCCACTGGATGTATTTTTCTTCTCAGGCCAAATCTTTCTGCAAGCCGCTCAGCTGCACCAGAACCTTCCACTTCTATTCCAAACATAAAGCCACATGACGCCCCTGTAAGTAATATTAAACTGCTGGTTGTAATTAAAGTTTGCTTTGTTGTGAACAATTACAAAAATAGGACCTGAACGAGAAAAATGGAAACCGGGATTATTTCGGCCTAGAAAATTGGACACAAAGATTTTGGCCGTGTTTTTATCAGGTATAAAGACACTCATTAAGCATTAATTTCTATTGTATTTTCTTTAAGAATTATGAATGAAAAATTATTATTTACAAGGCTAAAAAGTTATAAAATTTTAAAAAGAAACCGAACGTTTTCGACTTGTTGTCATCATCAACCCTGATGATGACAACAAGTCGAAAACGTTCGGTTTCTTTTTAAAATTTTATAACTTTTTAGCCTTGTAAATAATAATTTTACCTTCTTAGCGAATATTATGACAACAATTATGAATGAGTTTTTGAATCTCTTATCAGGTCATTCGCAGCCCAGCAGACATGTCACTAAGCCAGCGACAAGCTCTAGAGGTAGGTCCATAAAGTTTTGTAGTACATGTACACAAGGGAAATCATCAATATTAGCAACAGCAGTTTGTTTACCTCAATCAAAGTATGAAATGTTTCACTCACCTGCCAACACAGCCAACAGTTTATTTAGAATCTGATAACTTTGTCCAGCTCTGTGCAGCTAATACCATTTTGGTGCCAAAACTTCAAATAAATTGACCAAACATCGACTCTTAGGCTTTTAAATTCTTGAGATTTATTTTAGATTAACTAAATATTTGCCTTCTTTGCTACCGGTACTTTCTTTCTAGCATGCAAATGCCACTTCTTCTGGATACTTCATTTCTCAAGACTCAGCTTATGGAAACCTTATTCTGCCTGTTCTACCGAGGTTTGAGAATGAACAATGAGAAAGAGTTTTGATCTGACTATTACAGTAAGCTGCTGAACATGCCATTGACAGCGTTTGTCCTGATAATGAGCTGGTTTGCTTTTCACTGGAATATGCTGTCACCTTTGTTTCCAACTCCACTGATGCATTTCAGCTGGTGAACTGAAGATTCTGACTACAAGCAAGATATTGTTTTACAGTATTATTATTACAAGCAAGATATTCTTCAACTTTTTTCTGTTTCAACTTTCAAGCAGACATTGTGAATAGCAGCTAGATCATGGAGGCTGTCAAATTTGTGGACACAATTCGATTATCGACACTTGATATGTGTTTAACTGTCACTTGTTCATCTACTGAGAAAAAGTCAAGAATTTTTCTCAGAGTTGATTAGTTGTTAATAAAATAATAAAGACCAATTTGTGTTACAGTGCCTTCCTCCACTTGAATGTGTTAACGATACCAGCAAATTATATATTCTGAGGGTAACCCTGTAATGGACTAGCTTCCCATCCAGGTGGGGGGGGGGGGGGGGAGTACAAATACTTCTATTTGCTTAACAAGGCATTTAGGCAAGTGTAGCTGTTGGTCTTTGTTTGAATATTTACCGAGTGTTAATGTTTTTTCACCTTATTCAATGTTTAACATAACAGCACAGATATTTTGCAAGCTGTGTAGCATTTTTCTGAGCTCCATCGGGGTGAGGAAAAATACAAGAAATGAGCAAAACGTCCATTGTATTACAACTTAAACCATCGAATAAGGGATTTATTATTTCACTATTTTTCTCACTAAGTTTGGACCTATCGTTGAGTCTGGCCACTTTGTTGCTACGCTTTCCATCTGTATTTTGGCCCGTTCTACAGTGTATTAATGGGTCATATTTTGCATGTTCTCAAGAGCTTATATGGTAAAATGGGGCAATAGTGGAATAATGCATTGACTTGTGAAACTGATCATCAAACATCCAGAAGAAAATCTGGGATTTTATTCAACAGTGAAAATCAACATACAAGTATCCTGCAGTACCAGTATTTCTCAACCTGTGAACAATAAAGTTTAATTCCATTCATTTAGAATCTCAACATGCCTCATCTTTCACTGGTTTAAATATTAAATAATATACATTAAACACATCTTTTTTTATCAATACCTTCTTTAAAACTCTCAAGAAAATATCTTTTTTCCTAAAACTGTATCTACAGACACACTAGCACCGTAATAAATAAAAATAACTTAAGACTTGCAATCAGACTTTGCATTGAAGTATAAAAATACGTTACATCAAGTGTTTTTGTTTTTCGCATGCATGTTGGTAGAAATCTATATGGGATTTGGTCTGGTACTATAAATGGGCAAAAGCTACATATTATGCATTATAGTGTAAAACACCCTTTTTTTTTGTCATTTGATGTTAATTTTGGCCTGTGATAACAGTAATAGCAATAATTATGGCTTAACCTTTTTTCATCTTTTAAATAAATAAATAATCACACAAAGTTTTTACAAATCATCTTAATTTTGTTAGCCTCCCCATACAGTGTTGGTTTGGCTTGTCAGAATCTCTCCATCTCAAGGAAGATTGTGTGACTGACACAATCTTTTCTCCCTACGAAGATTGTGTGACAAACAAATCATCTGAACAACAGGCTTAATCAGTATCTGATTATTGAATAAATAGGCCGCATAAATAGTTTAACTTAAAAACCCTCATTATATCACTAATTTTCAATCAGAGAGCGACTACAGTCAACTCTCATTATAGCAGACATGCTTGGGACTTCGTTTAGCGTCCGCATTAGCATTTAGTGTCCGTAATAGCAGGAGTCATTTCCAGTCAAACCTCTATAGCCGGTGATCTGAATTTTGTCCGTAATAGCGAGTGTCGTAATAGTGGGCACTTCCTCTGACTATGGGAGGATCAACTCTACAGAATGGTTTTAGAATTAGTTATATGGCAGCATTTTTACATGTCTTTTCACATGTTTGTCCTGCACAACTACATGTAAGACATACAGATCACCCAACAACTTTCTTAAAGCAAGAGTTAACAGGAGAGTTGGAGAAATGTTTCTGTCATTAGTGTACATTGTGAACAGTCACATTAATTTAGGAGAGACTTCGTCAGAGTTAGCCTTTGTACAGCTGCCTACCCTCCTCAAAGATAGCAGGTGGCTACACACAGATGCACATCTGCTTGTCAAAGGAGTAAAAACTAAAGGTTAAGACAATTTTAGCAGGACAGTTTAAATTTGATCAGAACTGACGAAAGATTACTTCTAAACTAGATAGATTATTTGAACTCTCTTGTGCTCTTGTTCTTTTTTGGTCAGCTAGCGCTATTGTTGTCACTGACAGCAGCTGACTGATTTTATTGATATTATCCATGTTGTTTTTCATCTTCTTCTTATCACAACCTGTGCAGATCAGAGAACAAGAATATTTTTTTTCACATCCATCGTTATCAAACCTATCCATTTTGACTGACAGACTGACTGGTTGGTTGGCTGGCTCGCTGGCTGGCTGGCTGGCTGACTGACTGACTGACTGACTGACTGACTGGCTGACTGACTGGCTGGCTGGCTGACTGATTGATTGATTGATTATAATCTATCCCTTCTTCCAAAACAATTCACAGTAACTTTACAGATTTTAAACAGAATCAGACTCCTCCCCCAATGAAACGTACCGAAAGTTCCACAAGCATAATTCCACCCCATAATTCAGGTTTGAATCCACCCCCCCCCCCCCCCCTTCACACACACTCACACATACACCCCCTTTGGAAATTTCAGTTCAGTTTTTTTCCTATTTTCTTGTAAAAACTTTGGCTTGAAGCCTTACCCTCCCCCTGGTATTTCCATTGACCTTGCTTGGGGTGGGTAGAATATTGTCTGGAACTTTGCTTTATACTTACTCTTGTTGGTTGATATCTGACATACACTGGAGGAGACGAGCCTCTCATAAAAACCTGTGGAGCAACTCCCACAAGTCGACCTATATGATGATACAATGCATTCTTTAAAATGAGGTGTTTTGATAAAAAACATTCACCAGTCAGAAGGCGTTATTGAAAACATCTAGCATCAAGAATTGTCCAAGCTACACAAAAGTTTTGCAACATCAAATTTTCACATTTAGCATCATTTTATTTTGATGTTATCACAAAAGAAAGTGGGCTACCAGTATTAAATAAAAAAAAAAGTTGAGAAAAATCTCAACATCCACAAAAATATGGGTAGTGAATGTTGCTCTTCCAACAAGCAAAATTTAAACACTTCAGTTGCCAAAGTTAATTTTCATGTCAATAATGGAGTACTGTTCATTACCTGTTGTAGGTCTCGTCAACAGATTCCTGGTTGTTACTGGACTTGATGTTTGCCTGGCAAAACAATAACAATGTTCAGTCAATATTTATTCTTTCAGATGTTGAGAAGTTACTAGCAAAATCAAAACAAATAGATCATAAGTACTATCACAGCATGAAAAGTTGGCTTTGATCACTTTTGATTTGCGTCAAAGGTGAGACAAAGATGGATGACTGTCTTTGACACAAGTGTCAAAAGTAAGCAAGTCCTTTGACACTGCCTTTGACAGGGATTGGACGCACAACAAAGTCAGTGAAGATTTGGCATGAGGCAAAGGTAACCTTGATCCTTGATCACGTGCGTCAAAGCCACATTTCACTGTACCTTTGTCACACCTTTTATAAATGTCAAAGGCATATTGTCGCAATCAAACGTATATCAAAGGCTTGGCAAAGACGGCCTTTACCACCTTTGACTCTGGTCAAAGCTATAGGTCAAAGCCAACTTTTTGTACATTGTGTATGAAGAAACATGTTACATGCAAATTGAAATTATCATCAAAATTCTGGTAATGAAATATCACAACCACCACCTCCCTTGGCCAGTCACAGCACATAAAAGAAGAGTCATCATGGAAGCCCCAATAATTAACCGGGAGGAGGACTATTATAGGAAATCAGAGTTACAGTCATGGTGGCTTGCCTACAAATACTTTTGGTCACTCGATAGCAGTCACACTTCACTAAATTGTGTCCATCAAAAGATATCAAAAAGGATAAGCCAAAGTAAGGTATGAGTTCCATAAAAGTTATTTAAAGACCAAACGTTTCAGCTTAACCCTGCGTCAGTGGTAAATAACCTTCTCAAACTCATTAATAATGCATCTGGTCAACACAAAGGAAATCACAACCGTGACGGTGGTTTGAAATCTGATCTTAATTAGCATAGATTTTTAAGATTTTATTTCTCTGTTTTCTCCGTAGTTTTAGTTTTAATTGAGAGGTTATATCAAACACTCGTGAGAGTGTTTCATCACATGTCCAAACACCTCAAAGTTCATCAAAAATACTCCGCTACACACTGTATTTTCAATTCTCTTCTCGGTGTTTGGAAATGTGATGAAACACTCTCCCTCATGTTTGATATATTACATGAACTTTTGTTCATGAGTTATTTCATCAAATAGGATATGCTGTAAGGAGAATTCACACTTACCTAGGACCCCTCAGAACTGGAGAAGACTTGGGTCTCCTTGCTTCCAAACCTTCCATCCATCCCGGTAGTGGAACAGACACACGCTTCACGGATGAACTGTTCACATCCCGACCACCTGCCAGCCAGCCGTCTGCCTGTTTGAATGGAATTGTCACTGGGTGGGTTGGTGATGAAGGTCGCTGTGGGGGTGGGGGGGTTGCATTCACCCTTGTTGTTGCGCTGCCCACCCTGGAAGGGATACCACTGTTTCCAGCCTTTTTGATGACTTCTGGTGTCTTCCAAGCATTTATTCTTGCATGTTCAGTGAAGGAAACCATCTCTTCTGCACCTTCAGATTCAACAGCAAAGTACTGACCACTTTCTGAGTCAAGGTCCTCTGAAGAATCTTCATCAAGAATATCTTCCATAAGAGGTGTATCTTCCTCCACCAATTCTTTGCTGAAATACACAAAAAATATATATAACATTTTTATTTCATTCTGTCATGTCCAGTCCCTTTGCAACTACCGTATTTATTCGATTAAGCACCATGGGCGCTTTTTAAATTTTTGGACCTTGAGAGTGGGCACTTATTGGAGGCTGGGGATTTATTAAATTTTCACCATTTTCAGCAAGTAGTTGTTATATACAGTTGAATCCCGATAACTCGAACCTTCAAGGGAAATCGAAAAAGGTTCGAGTTAGTGGGGGGTTCGAGTAATTGAGGGTAAAATTAGTAAGAAAATTACCTGGAGGGGAATCGAAAAAAGGTTCGAGTTAGCGGGTGGTTCGAGTTATTGTTCTGCCAAAGCAGAATTATTACTGTTCATTGAAAGTTCTTTTAAAATGCTAAGAAAATTTGGTCTTGGGTGAAGTCTCATAGCAGTACTTAGTCAATTTAGAAATGATATTAATAATCCTCTTGTGTGCTTCAGCTTTTGTGGGGTGGGAGCTATATTCGAGGCTGGGTGCTTATCAACTTTTCCTATCTACAGGGTGGGCGCTTATTCAAGGTGGGCCCTCAATCGAATAAATACGGTAATTAGCAGCTGCTGTTTGGGAATTGAGCCAGCGCTCCTCCACAGGCAGGAACAAAGACTAGACCAGACTGAACCTGACTCAAAAGAGTGACGAAAAAAAGACTTACCTAATACTTGACCCATAAAATTAAAGTCTGTGGATGAAACCCTAGCATGTGACCACTTAAATGAAAGCTATTGAGCAGTATTTTCATGTGGAACTGTTTATTATGCTGTACAAGGTGGTTCTAACTTTCAAGTCTGTAGATGAAATCCTAGCATGTGACCATTTAAATGAAAGCTATTGAGCAGTATTTCAATGTGGAACTGTTTATTGTTCTGTACGAGTTATTGTTCTGCCAAAGCAGAATTATTACTGTTCATTGAACATTACTGTTATTACTGTTCTAACTTTACAACTGTACAAGGTGATTCTAAATTTCAAGTCGATGGATAGAAACCCTAGTGTGTGGTGACCATTTAAATGAAAGCTATTGGGTCATACTTTAAAGTCTGTGGACAAAACCTGTGTGTGATCATCCAAATGAAACCTATTGGGTAGCACTTTTAAATGTCTGTTTTAAGTACTTTGAAAAATACACTCACTTCTTTAATTTTTAAACTTTAGTACTCTAATGGGAGTAAAAAATTTTAAAGAATACTAGCATTATAACCACAGGGAAACCAGACAAACAATGCAAGCACTCAAATTGTGAGTCTGGGTTCCCAGTGCTGTAACAGTGTACTTTTTACCTGTTAGTCTCAATGTCTTCTTCCACCACTTCATTATCTACCAAAAGAAAAGCATTCATACTTACTTGTAACTTTACCATGATGTAATTTGTTGGCTCAGATCTTGACCATTAACTATTTGCTCAAAAAACTCAGAAGCTTGAAACAAAAAAAGGTGCTCGAAAGAATAAATTACACTCAAACCTTAAAACTGTCCCATGGCTAAAAGTTGAGCAAATATCACATGTCAAAATGTAGCTCAAGTTCAATATTTCAAATTGCCTTAAATTAAGTTCACTCATGAAATCAAACACCAAAATCGAGTATATTCAGTTCAAGTAAACCTCAACAAACATGACCAAGAATGGACAAAATTATCATTAATTTATAAAGTATTGATCCCAAACTAAATTAACTATTAACAGAAACTCATAAGGAGTTGAAACGTATAACGCGCGTTCACAGCGTTCGAATATTCAGTTTGCCAAGTACCATATTTGGAAACACAAGGAGTTTGTACGCAACTGATTTACACACGTAACGACACACGCAAGAAAATTTTCGCTTTTACAGTAAGTCACTTGAATTCCGACCTAAACGCCGTGAATTACTCACAGAAACTAGAGAAATTCATCAAGAGTATCCAAGTGAAGTTCTCCGGACCATCAAATGACGATGAAACAGAGAATTTAACCAAATTTAACTATATTTAACCAAAGTTGTTTAAAAACAACATTACACCATTTAGCGCGAGCTAGCGCGCGCTCTGAATTTATCCAAATATTGCAATTTTGATTGGTTGATTTTTTCTCGTGGTTTTCCAAATATGGTACTTAATGGAAACGAATGTTCAAACGCTTTGTACAATGCGAATCATAGGGAGTTACACGTTTCAACCCTTATGGGTTTCTGCTATTAACTAGTTATACCTTCGATAGATTCAGAATCAACATTAGCAGTCACCTCGGAGACAACAACAGGGCTTGCCTAAGAAGTGAAAAAAAATTTAGTATGTCAATTTTTTTTATGCCAATGTGTGGTTTAAGAAAATGTCCATACTCCCCCCACAGAAGGGATTGGAAATTCCTGAGGGTGGGGGGTCTTAGGAGAACTCCCTTCCGTGGGGGAGGTATGGATAATTTCTGGAACCACAAAATTCTGGTTACCTACCAGAAATTTTGTCAGACTGCCCTGCTTTTTTAAAACTCTATACGTCATAAATACTAGACAATACATATGACAAAATGCTAAAGATTATCTTTCATGAAACAAAAACTTGCGAAGGCTTTATTACCAAAGAATGCTTATCATTCTCAAAACATTTGCAAAACTGAATGAAATACCACATACCGGTGTTATGTCATCTTAATTTGCCATTAACCCAGTCATAGACCAAAGTAGAAAAAGGTACTGTATTGTCAGTGTAAGAGATGTGTCTTTCAAAAAAGCTAACACTGACCTTTCAATCTGACAGTCAATGCACTTATCGCCAAACCAAGCCAGGACACACTACTTCCTTCTTACATACCTGATCGTCCCTATCATCTGAGGCCTGCTCAACCTCCATACATCCCTTTTTGTAATAATTAGCATTGATATCAGGTTCCTGGGAACTTATCCACCTCACATCTGCTTCTTGTAAGCACTCGCGAACAATTGATCTCACATGATCTGTTATGACAGTCTCCCCTGAATAGCAAAGCAAAATATTGTCTTCACTGGTGAAAGGTAAAGACTGCTCCAATCCTGTAGAATAGGTGGAGCTAGACAGCTAATCTGTGCCAGCACTTAACTCCTGACCAGTCTTTGTGGCTTGAAGTGATCGACTAGGTGTATTTCTACTCCTGCTGGAAAGGATGCTAGTCCATTACAGGGTTAGGGGCATGCAAGAATGTTTTTATGGTAATATATTTTTTGTTTTTTTACCTGTTGTGAAAGGTTCTCCTAGAATTGATGAACCATTGCTATTGTAGGCCGCAGGGAGATCAACCCTGAGTTGAAGATTTTGCCGTATGGCAGCAGAAAGAAATTGAGCAGCTCCCTCCTAAATGAATAAAATTTTAAATAACAGTCAATTAATTAGTTAATTAATTAACTAGTCTATTAATCAATCAAACTCTGTCTGTTCATCTAGTGTCTCTTGGTTCATCCATCCATCTATCTGTCGGTCCATCCATCTGTCTGTTCATCTGTTTGTTCATCTGTTGGTCTGTCTGTCTATTTATCCGTCTATCTGTCAGTCAGTCCATCTGTCTGTCTGTCCATCCTTCTGTCAGTCCATCTGTCCATCCATCTGAGTGTCTGTTCATCTGTCTGTCTGTCCATCCATCAATTTGCCTGTCTGTCTGTCAGTCTGTGCATCTGTCTATCCATCCATCTGTCCTTTCATTTGCCCATCTGTTTGTCCATCAGACAGTCATGCATGATCAGTCATTTGTTAAATCTGTCATCACTAGTTTAATCAGCTGACTATTTTGTTAGTCGACTTATTATCAGTCAATAAATCTACCCACCAAAGGACCTCTGTCATTTGCTTGACCAACAGAATGAAAAAAAATTACAAGTGTACATAGAACAAAGATGATGGTTAAGCTTAACCATACCCTGCCATTTCTTGTGTCAATAGATGAACTTCTGGATCCTAAAAGCAAACATGTGACATTCAAACCTGACCATTATTAATTGTACATTAGTAGAAACTTGGGCATGTTCTAAACTGCAAATCATTGAAACAGATTGGTTCTCCTATTGTTTCAATCATTGCATTGCTCTTCAAGAGGAAAATTTTCTTGATTTTGGGCTTAAAAGTACATAAAATTCTAAGTTTTTAAACCATAATCCCTGCAAGTTTCTACTAAAAAACAATTAGCCTACTCAACCTCATTTTCTATTAGTGACAGTCGACTAAGCTGTCACTTATTGGTTATTCACTCATAGAAAACTCAGGCTTGTAGTCTATTAAATTGTTAAGTAGCACTGCATCTTGTACAAGAACATAAATGTAAAACACTTCCACACTAACCTCTATGACTTTGACTTTCTTGGAATTCCCTAATTCAAGCAAAGGATTGCCCTCTGTCAGTACTGGTATTTACTTATTTTATTATTACAAAATAGAATACACTGTAAGTATTAGAACTTTTACAAGTAGAGAATAGTACCAATGTAATCTAGACTAAAAGTAATTTTTAACAGTACGTCTTAATTGGAATTAAAAACTTTTAGGTTAAAAAAAATACTGTAGAATTGTATTTGACTGTAGAATGTGTTGACTTCAAATCACCAAACTGGGAACTGCAGTTCAGAATAAAAAATGCATGCCACAACTTGCAGAGAAAGTACGCCTCTCAACACACTACAGTACTAACTTTGAATGTGGTTGTTGTTTCCATGTCTCAGATACAGCGTCCCACTTGATATCCGCGAAATCAACATACGTGAACTGCTGATCCAGGTGGCTGATGGGATAGTCTGCCTGCTGAAATTTAGGTGCTGAAGGAAAAGTGTTTCTAATTAGCTTTTTAAGTAGACACAGGAAGTGGTGTGCAAGTTAAGTCTGATGCAATTATGGGGCAAAGTGAAGGATTCAAAAGTTTATGTAAACTCCAGCAGTAGGTAAGGTTTCATAAAGTATGTTCAAATCATCATCATCATCATCATTTCATGCTGTATAAACAGCGAGTGGTCATTTTTTATTTATATTTAAAGTTGAACCAGCAAAGTGCAATGATGCCTCACACCTGCGTCATCAGAGCCTTCTAAAATACAAGATAATTTCACAACCAATCAGACTGTGAGTTATATAAGTAACATTTTCTAAACACAGTCAATTCCAATAGGATGAACAGTGATAACTTTTTAAGGGCGCGTTCGTTTGGGATCAATCCGGAATAAGAATAATTGGAATAATGCAAGTTAGCGTTCGTTTGGCTGCTCTTCCTATTCCGGAATACTTGGATTTCCATTCCGGCTATTCTGCTCCTTGGAGCAGAATAGCCGGAATATATTCCAGAATATATTCTTATTCCAGAATATTCCCAAACGAACGCGCCCTAACTTTATTATATCTAGAGTTGAACTGTATTTATTAACAGGGATAATGAGCTACCTGCGACAGTCTCTAACTGAATCAGGCCAATGTTGGACTCAGGGATGGCTGCTAGACGACCATATATCTGAAAAGGGCAATCAATTCTGTCAAGTTTGTCAAAAATAACACATCTGTGGTTTGCATAATTAACACAAAAGTTGTTGTTCTTTATTTTGCAAAATAACAACTTGAATATTAACAAATACAGCCAGACTTCTGTAAGTAACTACCTCTTGTTAATGACCAACCCTATAAAATCTAATACCACAGCTGAGACAGGATATGAGTAAAGTGCTGTCTGGTCGTCAAGGGCAAGAAGATTTTCCTACTGGACAAGCAACTTTTTCATTCCAATAATACGCAAGAGACCAGGCAGGTCAGTTGCCGACTTAGCCATAAAAAAGTAAACTAATACGGAGGAGGCAGCAAGGCCCAGTTGTTAGGGTGCTGGATTTGTAATCCGAAGGTCCTAGATTCAAATCATTCTCCCTGCCAGTAGATGGATTTGTCTTTGGTGGTCGACCCTGAATTCAACTGCTTCATGCTTTGTAAATAGCCAACTGGTCAACCACCTGCCAGTTTGGATTTTTAACAAGCTTCTGTTTGATTTATAATATTGTTTGTTTATTTATAGTGTTTCCGATTAGCACAGCAGTGCTAGATACATTAATGCTCAAATAAAGTGATATATATCTTTATTTTTTTTTATTTAATACCCCATTTACACCAAACCTTAAATATGTTTAAAGGCTGTTTAGTTAACCACAGTTTAAAATTGTTTTCTTCATAGAAGTTGCTAACTGATGTTTGTTGAATTCAAATCTAACACAGTGAAAGCACAAATTAGCACTTACTGGTAATCTATGCAAAATATAGTCTTTCAGTTTTGTGTTGCTGAGTTTCATTTTGTTAAGTAACATGTTTTGCTGGTGTGAATGGGGCATTAAGCAAGCAACTGCCTAGAGCATGAAAAATTTGAGTTGATTGGCAAAAGGGCTGGCAGGAATTCAAGTGGGGGAGGGGGGTGTTGAGCTCTTTAATTTCTCTAAATTTCTTTCATGCAAACACAAAACTTTTGGCTTGTATCAAACGTCTCATTGACCATTTTCTCATATAAGCACATGTCTCCCAAATAGCAAATTCTTCTCTTCAATATTCTTCTCTTCTCTTCAATTCTTATTTTAATTGTTCTAAAACTAAATGTCATTTTTAATTGATAACTTTCTTCATACCTGGTGGCCTACTTCTACTCTGTCACCAAGTTCTAAAGAAATGGAAAGAAAAAAGGAAAGGAAATGGACAAAAAGAAAACGCAAAATATAAACTGGAATCCAGACAAGTCCACAGCTGACAGGGGAGGGTGGGTGGGTACGGGTGGAGGCGTGAACCAAAAAGCCTTCTGTGGGAAGGGTGGGAGGGATGTTTTTTTTAACTTACATAATGCACTATATTTTATATTTTATATATTTTATATTTTGTATCCAAGCCAGAGAAAACTTCTAGTTGACTTCTGATTGGATTAAATCTGCATGAAGGAATGTGATCGCCCACTGGGCTTCTTGCTATAGCAGTATTCAGCCCACTATAACTGCAACTATAAACATTGAAAAAGTGTTAAGTCATGAAACTTTGTAGCCTGCATCATTTACATTATGGTACAACATAAATTATTGTACCACTCAAAATTATTACATGAATAAATTAAATGGCAGATGTGGCTCTAGTGTACAGCTTTGTGGTGTTGTTGATATTTTACCAGGTTTTCTTCCAGATGACTTGGTCCTTTTTCCTCTCACACCAGGACTTTGTCTTGTTCTTACTCCTTGGGCAGAGATGACCCTTGCAGCCTTGCTTCTGGCATCACTAGGTATGTCATATCTTGAAAGCAAATTCAAGCAAAACACACTTATCATTACGATACAGTCTTTCTTTTCTTTCTCTGTAAAAACACCTTTAATTTAAGCTTTCAGTGCTAATAACCAAAAACTGGATAACGCTATCCACAAAATACATGACTCTCCCGTGGATAGCAAAGCAAGTGCTGTTAACATTTATCCAATGGATTGCAACTTTTGTGATGCATGGATAGCAACTATCCACCCTTTGAACAATAGAGGCTAAGGTGGAGACTGTTATCGTAAAGTGGACTGTCTGAAAACACAGCACAACTAAGGATGAAATGCTTATAACAGGGAACAAACCTTTGTAGCTTTGACCACACTGATTCAATGCAGGATTTAGGTCTCTCTGGGCTTGCTTTCACCAGCCGCTTTGACTAAAACAGTAGAAGAGCACAGGGTTCAATAATACAGATAGCAAATAATAAATTGAAGACTTAGCAAGAAAGCGAGACTTGGGGCACTTTCAATTAGTAGCTTTGACCAAACTGGTGCGATACATGGCTTACCTAACCTTAATTAGTCTATCAAAAGACCTTAAATTAGGCTATTTAAGGATCTTAAGGTAGTTAATTTAAGGATCCTAAATTATTCTATTTAAGAATCTAAAATTACTCTATTTAGGAATCTTAAATAAGTCTATTTAAGGACCTCAAATTAGCCTATATAAGGATCTTAAATTAGTCTATTTAAAAATCTTAATTTAGTCTATTTAAGGATCTTAAATTAGTCTATTTAAGAATCTTAAATTAGTCTATTTAAGGACCTTGAATTAGTCTATGTAAGGATCTTAAAAAAGTCTATTTAAAGATCTTAAATTAGTCTATTTAGGAATCTTAAATAAGTCTATTTAAAGATCTTAAATTAGTCTATTTTAAAGGATCTTAAATGGACCTAGTAAAAGATCTTAAATTAGTCTATTTAAAGATCTTAAATCAGTCTAATTAACGATATTAAATAAGTCTATTTAAGGATCTTAAATGAATCTATTTAAAGATCTTAAATTAGTCTATTTAAGGATCTTAGATGAATCTATTTAAAGATCTTAAATAAGTCTATTTAAAGATCTTAAATGAGTCTATTTAAAGATCTTAAATTAGTCTATTTAAGGATCTTAGATGAATCTATTTAAAGATCTTAAATAAGTCTATTTAAAGATCTTAAATGAGTCTATTTAAAGATCTTAAATTAGTCTATGTAAGGATCTTAAATTAGTCTATTTAAAGATCCTAAATAAGTCTATTTAAAGATCTTAAATTAGTCTATTTAATAAATGTTAAATTAGTCTATTTCAATAATATAAATTAGTCCATTCAAAGATTTTAAATTAGTCTATTTAAAGATCTTAAATTAGTCTATTTAAAGATCCTAAATAAGTCTATTTAAGAATCTTAAATTAGTCTATTTAAAGATCCTAAATAAGTCTATTTAAAGATCTTAAATTGGTCTATTTAAAGATCCTAAATAAGTCTATTTAAAGATCTTAAATTAGTCTATTTAATAAATGTTAAATTAGTCTTTAATGGTGGTCGATTTTGGGAAACATTTTAACAAGAAGATTAACGAAATAAAAGTTACTTGACGTTTCGACGACTTCATGCCGTCATTATCGAAAGTGAAATGTGAAAAAATTAACATAAGATATATATACAAAATAGAGGCGTGAAAAAGAAATACATAATTGCATAAAGCATGATAAGCGCGAATGGAGTCCGCTTGAGTGTTCAGTTTCGGTCTTTTCTTTCGAATGAAACTGAACACTCAAGCGGACTCCATTCGCGCAAAACTTTTTGTTTAATACGCGCTTATCATGCTTTATGCAATTATGTATTTCCTTTTCAGGCCTCTATTTTGTATATATATCTTATGTTAATTTTTTCACATTTCACTTTTGATAATGACGGCATGAAGTCGTCGAAACGTCAAGTAACTTTTATTTCATTAATCTTCTTGTTAAATTAGTCTATTTCAATAATATAAATTAGTCCATTCAAAGATTTTAAATTAGTCTATTTAAAGATCTTAAATTAGTCTATTTAAGGATCTTAAATAAATCTATTTAAAGATATTTAATTAGTCTATTTTAAAGAATCTTAAATGGATCAATTTAAAGATCTTAAATTAGTCTATTTAAATCTATTAGTATATTAAAAGATCTACAATTAATCTATTTAAAGATCTTAAATTAATCTATTTAAAGATCTTAAATTAGTCTATTTAAGAATCTTAAATTAGTCTATTAAAGATCTTAAATAAGTCTTTTTAAATACGTCTATTTAAAGATCTTAAATTAGTCTATTTAATAAATGTTCAATTAGTCTATCTCAATAATTTAAATTGGTCTATTTTAAAGGATCTTAAATGAATCTATTTAAAGATCTTAAATTAGTCTATGTAAGGATCTTAAATTAGTCTATTTAAAGAACTTACATAAGACTATTCAAAGATCTTAAATGGATCTATTTAAAGATCTTAAATTAGTGTATTTAAAAATGTTAAATTGGTGTATTTAAGGATCTTAAATTAGTCTATTTAAAGATCTTAAATTAGTCTATTTAAGAATCTTAAATTAGTCTATTTAAAGATCTTAAATTAGTCTATTTAAAGATCTTAAATAACTCTATTTAAAGATCTTAATTAGTCTATTTAAACATATTAAATAAGTCTATTTAAGGATCTTAAATGAATTTAGTTAGTCTATTTAACAAATGTTAAATTAGTCTATTTAAAGATCTTAAATTAGTGTATTTAAAAATGTTAAATTGGTGTATTTAAGGATCTTAAATTAGTCTATTTAAAGATCTTAAATTAGTCTATTTAAGAATCTTAAATTAGTCTATTTAAAGATCTTAAATTAGTCTATTTAAAGATCTTAAATAACTCTATTTAAAGATCTTAATTAGTCTATTTAAACATATTAAATAAGTCTATTTAAGGATCTTAAATGAATTTAGTTAGTCTATTTAACAAATGTTAAATTAGTCTATTTAAAGATCTTAAATTAGTGTATTTAAAAATGTTAAATTGGTGTATTTAAGGATCTTAAATTAGTCTATTTAAAGGTCTTAAATTAGTCTATTTAAAGATCTTAAATAATTAGTCTATTTAAGAATCTTAAATTAGTCTATTTAAAGATCTTAAATTAGTCTATTTAAAGATCTTAAATAACTCTATTTAAAGATCTTAATTAGTCTATTTAAACATATGAAAAAAGTCTATTTAAGAATCTTAAATGAATTTAGTTAGTCTATTTAACAAATGTTAAATTAGTCTATTTAAAGATCTTAAATTAGTCTATTTTAAAGGATCTTAAATGAATCTATTAAAAGATCTTAAATTAGTCTATTTAAAGATCTTAAATTCGTCTATTTAAAGACCTTAAATAAGACTATTTAAAGATCTTAAATGAATCTATTTAAAGATCTTAATTAGTGTATTTAAAAATGTTAAATTGGTGTATTTAAGGATCTTAAATTAGTCTATTTAAATTAGTCTATTTAAAGGTCTTAAATTAGTCTATTTAAAGATCTTAAATTAGTCTATTTAAGAATCTTAAATTAGTCTATTTAAAGATTGAATATTTAAAGATAGAATAAGTCTATTTAAATAAGTCTATTTAAAGATCTTAAATAAGTCTATTTAAAGATCTTAAATTAGTCTATTTAAATATCTTACCTTAGTTTATTTAAAGATCTTAAATTACTCTATTTAAAGGGACAGTTTCACGGTTCGGCGCATGTCCATAAATCAAAATACTTTTTTCGCTTTTTATCAATGTTATCGCTTAGTAAACCCCACTCACATGTAGTTCAGTAATCACATACTATGATTAGACGTACCAAAATGACGGATGACCAAAATTGTGAGAAGATTTTAGTGGATTTTACAAGCTTAGTGGACCGTTGAATTTAGTTTTGGCCCGTAGGATTTATTCCACGGTTGATGATTTCATGGCTATTTGCATGCGAAATTAGGCAACTCGCTTCCGACTGGTTCATAAACAATGAAAAAGCGGGCCTTGCAATAAAGCGTGCACAGGCGAATATATAATATGGACATGCGCCGAACCGTGAAACTGTCCCTTTAAAGATCTTAAATAAGTCTATTTAAAGATCTTAAATCAGTCTATTTAACAAATGTTAAATTAGTCTTAAAAAATTTAAATTAGTATATTAGTCTATCAGTTCTTTAATAGGGTGTTTTAAAAACCTAACAGACGACTAAGTTAAGGCAATTATATAAGCTAAGTAGTAGACTAATTTAAGGTCCTTAAAGAGACACATTTAAGATGCTTCAATCGGCTCATTCAAGGATATTAAGGTCCTTAATTGCACTAATTTAAGGTCCCTAAAGAGATCAATTTAAGGTCCTTAAATAGATTAATTTAAGAGTTTTAAACAGACTAATTTAAGGTCCTTTAATAGCCTAATTTAAGAGACTCATTCAATTTAGAATCCTTTAATAGACTAATTTAAGGTCCTGTCAGAGCTGGCTTGCTAGACCGGATATACTCAAGAACAGAATGGTGTTGTTAGTCAGATTTACGCTGTCAAATCAGTCAATACATAAATGTCATACATTGTTATGGTGGATTTGTGGGAAACGCTCATGGAAAAGGCCCATTTCACATTCAAAACCAGTTGTGACAAATGGAAAGCACCCTAAGTAAACATCTGTTGCGAGCCCAGACTTCCTCAGCCTTGCAAAAGAGAAAGCATTGCTAAAATATTCCAGCTGGCGAGATCCGTGATACTTGCCAAAAATTCAAGAAAAAGGACCATCTACCAACCTTGATCTACACGCTGCCAGTAAAGAAGGTATTAAGACATACTAAGGAATTGGTAGAAGAAAGGTCTAATCAATCACTTACTGTTATGACATAGCTAGGTTGTAAACTGTTATTTTGCAGCTGGTTTTCTGTGAGTTTTTCATCTTCTTTGCTCCTTTTTCCTAAAATAATAAAGAAGAATTTAATTTAAGAAACGTTGTGGTGAGTAAAATTTTCCATTGGTGACCTAACATTAATAGTTAGTCACCAAATGGCCACTAAGGAAAATCTTAACATGGAGGACCTAACCCAGTCAATAAGCACTTAATCATGGATAACATCATAATTGAGTTTGACTTTGTTGGAAAGTTGTGAAATTTGTTTTGGCAAGTTAATTTCTCAGATTGTATGCGCTAAATATTTGTTGATGTGTGCAGAGTGAGAGGGTCGGTATGCAGCTCTCGTAAGGTCTCACATGAGTGGCTGAGAGAACAATAGAACAAACAACAAGAACAATGCCCCTAGCCCCCAAAACAATAGCAGCTGCTAACTAGAGGACCAGTAGAATCACAAGCTTACGAGAGCTGCGTAACTATTGGAGTGAGAGAGCTTCTTCCAGCCCACCTCACATCAACTCATCATGCTCTGCACAAATCAGCTTGCAAAATTCTTTTGTGAAGGATTTCATCAGTGAAACCATAGGGACGTATGCTTAATTAATGTATTTACATGAGAATCATATTTACCTGGTGATGTTGGATTAGCATCCTTTACGCATTCAAGAAGATATTCAGCAATTTCTCTAGACACCTTGTTCTTTCCTCCCTGTTTCAGATAAAATCATGGATTATCTCTTGTCCTCTCCTTGTTGTTCGCCATTATCATTTTTCCAGCTCTAGGGTGGTCTGTGGTTACTGCATTCACTGTGTTCTCAGGCAATTATTAATTATTGTCAAAACAGTGAGACTTGGAAGATGACAAAAGGAGACAAGACGAAACCAAACGTCTTCCAAATGAAATGTCTGCGGAAGATACTGATCATATGGTAGAATGAGCACATTTGGAACATGACCGTACAAGAGAGAGCTTTGGATGAAGAACATGAATGAGGCATGCAGAAGAAGATTGAAGTACATCGGTAATTTTCTTAGAAAAAAAGAAACCAGCAACAACTGCCTTACAGCAATGACTTCGCCTAAAGGAGAAGGAAAATTGGAGGCCTGAAGACAAGATGGCGATGAACCGTCAAGATGGAGAAACAGGCTGGAGGATGGAGAAAATAGGATGAGGTGTGGGCCAAAACCATCAACAGGGCAGCATGGAGACAGTGAGAGAGAAGATACAATGAAACGGACAACGGCAGCACCTAGCCCAATCCCCTGACCATGCGCATGCCAAGTTTGGTGGCTCTAGCTTGCCTGCAGGCAGAGCCAGAGGGAGCAAGGCAACTGCTGGTCCAAGTCTTTACAGCAATTGACTTTGGCCAATTCACACTTACTTGGTGGTAGCTCATTGGTGTGACGTGCCGGCCCACAACAAGATACGACGAAACGGACAATGGCAGCACCTAGCCCAATCCCCTGGCCATAGGCATGCCAAGTTTGGTGGCTCTAGCTTGCCTGCAGGCCGAGCCAGATGAAGCAAGGCAACTGCTGGTCCAACTCTGTACGGCAATTGACTTTGGCTTTGACTTTGGCGGTAGTTCATTGGTGTGACACACCGGCCCACCATAAGATACGACGAAATGGACAACGGCAGCACCTAGCCCAATCTCCTGGCCATGCGCATGCCAAGTTTGGTGGCTCTAGCTTGCCTGCAGGCCGAGCCAGAGGGAGCAAGGCAACTGCTGGTCCAAGTCTTTACAGCAATTGACTTTGGCCAATTCACACTTACTTGGCGGTAGCTCATTGGTGTGACGTGCAAGCGCATGACAAGATACGATGAAACGGACAACGACAGCACCTAGCCCACTCCCTTGGCCATGCGCATGCCAAGTTTGGTGGCTCTAGCTTGACTGCAGGCCGAGCCAGAGGGAGCAAGGCAACTGCCGGTCCAAGTCTTTACAGCAATTGACTTTGGCCAATTCACACTTACTTGGCAGTAGCTCATTGGTGTGACGCGCCGGCCCACGACAAGATACGACGAAACGGACAACGGCAGCACCTAGTCCAATCCCCTGGCCATGCACATGCCAAGTTTGGTGGCTCTAGCTTGCCTAAAGGCCGAGCCAGATGAAGCAAGGCAACTGCTGGTCCAACTCTTTACGGCAATTGACTTTGGCTTTGACTTTGGCGGTAGCTCATTGGTGTGACACGCCGGCCCACCACAACTGCCGGTCCAAGTCTTTACAGCAATTGACTTTGGCCAATTCACACTTACTTGGCAGTAGCTCATTGGTGTGACGCGCCGGCCCACGACAAGATACGACGAAACGGACAACGGCAGCACCTAGTCCAATCCCCTGGCCATGCACATGCCAAGTTTGGTGGCTCTAGCTTGCCTGCAGGCCGAGCCAGATGGAGCAAGGCAACTGTTGGTCCAAGTCTTTACAGCAATTGACTTTGGCCAATTCACACTTACTTGGCGGTAGCTCATTGGTGTGACGCGCCAGCGCATGACAAGATACGATGAAACGGACAACGACAGCACCTAGCCCAATCCCTTGGCCATGCGCATGCCAAGTTTGGTGGCTCTAGCTTGCCTGCAGGCCGAGCCAGAGGGAGCAAGGCAACTGCTGGTCCAAGTCTTTACAGCAATTGACTTTGGCAAATTCACACTTACTTGGCGGTAGCTCATTGGTGTGACGCGCCAGCCCACGACAAGATACGACGAAACGGACAACGACAGCACCTAGCCCAATCCCTTGGCCATATGCATACCAAAGTTTGGTGGCTCTAGCATCCCTGCAGGCCGAGCCAGAGGGAGCAAGGCCACTGCTAGTCCAAGTCTTTACAGCAATTGACTTTGGCAAATTCACACTTACTTGGCGGTAGCTCATTGGTGTGACATGCCAGCCCACGACAAGATACGACGAAACAGACAACGTCAGCACCTAGCCCGATCGCTTGGCCACGCGCACGCCAAGTTTGGTGGCTCTAGCTTGCCTACAGCCCAAGTCAGAGGGAGAAAAGGCAACTGCTGGTCCATGTCTTTACAGCAGTTGACTTTGGCCAATTCACACTTACTTGGCTTTAGCTCATTGGTGTGACGAGCCGGACCACGACAAGATACGACGAAACAGACAAGCGCAACACCTAGCCCAATCCCCTGGCCATGTCTATGCCAAGTTTGGTGGCTCTAGCTTGCCTGCAGGCCGAGCCAGAGTAAGCAAGGCAACTGCTTGTCCAAGTCTTTACAGCAATTGACTTTGGCCAATTCACACTTACTTGGCGGTAGCTTATTGGTGTGACGCGCCGGCCCACGACAAGATATGACGAAGCGGACAATAACAGCACCTGGCCCAATCCCCTCGCCATGCGCATGCCAAGTTTGGTGGCTCTAGCTTGCCTGCAGGCAGAGCCATATGGAGCAAGGCAACTGCTGGTCCAAGTCTTTACAGAAATTGACTTTGGCCAATTCACACTTACTTGGCGGTAGCTCATTCGTGTGAAGTGCCGGCCCACCACAAGATACGACGAAACGGACAACGGCAGCACCTAGCCCAATCCCCTGGCCATGCGCATGCCAAGTTTGGTGGCTCTAGCTTGCCTAAAGGCTGAGCCAGAGGAAGCAAGGCAACTGCTGGTCCAAGTCTTTACAGCAATTGACTTTGGCCAATTGACAATTACTTGGCGGTAGCTCATTGGTGTGACGTGCCGGCCCACGACAAGATACGACGAAATTAACAACGGCAGCACCTAGCCCAATCCCCTGGCCATGCACGTGCCAAGTTTGGTGGCTCTAGCTTGCCTCCAAGTCGAGCCAGGGAGAAGCAAGGTAACTGTTGGTCCAAGTCTTTACAGTAATTGACTTTGGCCAATTCACACTTACTTGGCAGTACCTCATTGGTGTGACACGCCAGCCCACGACAAGATACGACGAAACGGACAATGGCAGCACCTAGTCCAATCCCCTGGCCATGCACATGCAAAGTTTGGTGGCTCTAACTTGCCTGCAGGCCAAGCCAGAGGGAGCAAGGCAACTGCTGGTCCAAGTCTTTACAGCAATTGACTTTGGCCAATTCACACTTACTTGACGGTAGCTCATTGGTGTGACGCGCCGGCCCATGACAAGATACGATGAAACGGACAACGGCAGCACCTAGCCCAATCCCCTGGCCATGAGCATGCCAAGTTTGGTGGCTCTAGCTTGCCTGCAGGCCGAGTAAGAGGGAGCAAGGCAACTGCTGGTCCAAGTTTTTACAGCAATTGACTTTGGCCAATTCACACTTACTTGGCGGTAGCTCATTGGTGTGACGCGCCGGCCCACGACAAGATACGACAAAACAGACAACGGCAGCACCTAGCCGAATCCCCTGGCCATGCGCATCCCAAGTTTGGTGGCTCTAGCTTGCCTACAGGCCAAGCCAGAGGGAGCAAGGCAACTGCTGGTCCAAGTCTTTACAGCAATTCACTTTGGCCAATTCACACTTACTTGGGGGTAGCTCATTGGTGTGACGTGCCGGCCCACTACAAGATAGGACGAAACGGACAACGGCAGCACCCAGCCCAATCCCTTGGCCTTATGTGCTACTTAGCACGAAGTGGGCACAGTCAGGTAGTTAAAAGGTAACAACAGTACCTCTCTCCACTCAAGAATTGTTAAGGCTATCTGACAGAATGCTGGAAGGGGGAGGGGGGATCCCTGTAATAGACTAGTATTTCATCCAGGGGAGACTAGAAATACTGCTAGTCAGTTCATGCTAAAGAAACCAGAATTAAGTGCTGGAGCTAATACAAGCCAACAGGGTTAAAAGATGTTTAAATTACTACTTCTACAATAATTTTCAAACATTTTTTGTTGCATGAATTAATCAGGAGTATTGCTATGACTGAAGAGATCTTTGTCCATTACCTCCCAGCATATTTTCTGGTGGTGTATCAATTCTCAGTAGCCATTTATACTCCTGGCCCATGGAAAGAAAGACTACAAGAGAGGAATAGGGTGTCCAAGAACACAACAGAACCTCCCATATCGACTTGAAACCAAAGCAGCAACCATTACACCACTGTTCCTGCTAAAGCCAGCAAGCTATTCAGTGTGCAAAGAAAATCCTGTCTAGGGTAGCACTAGGAGATTGTCCTGTCAGATTAGTGGATTTTATCCAGCACTCCCCTGATAGGTAAGTAACAGTTTGGACTTTTTTGTTGGCGGATGATGTAATAAGGTATTGCACCCTGCTATTGTACAACACAATTAATTTCAGGTGTATGATAAATGTGAGTATATCAAGTAGATACAGGTAGGCCATTTCCAATTTCAGTTTGCCTCATTTTCAAAACGAGTCCTCGTGAGAAACCATTCAAATGAAAATGAGTTTGATTTGCATGAAAATGGACGCACAGGTGAAACTCATTTTCATATGAATGGCTTTGCCCAAAGACTTCTATTGACGCAGAGAAAAATGGTAACTCGGAAAAGGACTATTTGCCTGAGAAGAGTTGATGCTCTCACCCCTTCAGACTGGACCTTCCAGCTTAGTGCTTTGATCTTCTCACCAATTGCAGAATCTTTAGTAGCTATTATTATTAGGTCCAGAACACCTGAAGAAATAAACAGATTTTTTTCATTAAACAATGGTTGCAATTTAGATGTCAATTACCAAACATTAAGATATTAGGGCTGGGCTGGGCTGTGTGGTGTCTTGTTGTGTGGTGTCGTGTTGTGTTGTGTCGTGCTGTTGTGTTGTGCTGTGTCGTGCTGTGTTGTGTCAGTTGCCTCTGTTGTGACCAGTTGTATCGGTTGTGTCTGTAGTATCAACTATCAGTTGTATCAGTTGTACCAGCTGTACCAGTTCTGTCAGTTGTGTCAGTTGTGTCAATTGTACCAGTTGTACCAGTTGTATCAGTTGTACCAGTTGTGTCAGTTGTATCAGTTGTATCAGGTTTGTCAGTTGTGTCAGTTGTACCAGTTGTGTCAGTTGTATCAGTTGTGTCAGTTGTATCAGTTGTATCAGTTGTGTCAATTGTGTCAGTTGTATCGGTTGTATCAGTTGTGTCAGTTGTATCAGTTGTACCAGTTGTATCAGTTGTACCAGTTGTATCAGTTGTACCAAATTTGTCAGTTGTATCAGTTGTACCAGTTGTGTCAGTTGTATCAGTTGTGTCAGATGTATCAGTTGTATCAGTTGTACCAGTTGTGTCAGTTGTACCAGTTGTATCAGTTGTATCAGTTGTAGCAGTTGTGTCAGTTGTAGCAGTTGTGTCAGTTGTATCAGTTGTATCAGTTGTAGCAGTTGCATCAGTTGATATCAGTTGTATCAGTTGATATCAGTTGTATCAGCTGATATCAGTTGTATCAGTTGTATCAGTTGATATCAGTTGTATCAGTTGTATCACTTGATATCAGTTGTATCAGTTGTATCAGTTGATATCAGTTGTATCAGTTGTATTAGTTGTGTCAGTTGATATCAGTTGTATCAGTTGTATCAGTTGTGTCAGTTGTGTCAGTTGTACCAGTTGTGTCAGTTGTATCCGTTGTGTCAGATGTATCAGTTGTATCAGTTGTACCAGTTGTGTCAGTTGTACCAGTTGTATCAGTTGTAGCAGTTGTGTCAGTTGTAGCAGTTGTGTCAGTTGTAGCAGTTGTACCAGTTGTATCAGTTGTAGCAGTTGTATCAGTTGATATCAGTTGTATCAGTTGATATCAGTTGTATCAGTTGTACCAGTTGATATCAGTTGTATCAGTTGTATCAGTTGATATCAGTTGTATCAGTTGTATCAGTTGTATCAGTTGATATCAGTTGTATCAGTTTATATCAGTTGTATCAGTTGTGTCAGTTGATATCAGTTGTATCAGTTGTATCAGTTGTGTCAGTTGATATCAGTTGTATCAGTTGTATCAGTTGTGTCAGTTGTATCAGTTGTATCAGTTGATATCAGTTGTATCAGTTGTATCAGTTGATATCAGTTGTATCAGTTGTATCAGTTGATATCAGTTGTATCAGTTGTATCAGTTGTGTCAGTTGATATCAGTTGTATCAGTTGTATCAGTTGTGTCAGTTGTATCAGTTGTATCAGTTGTATCAGTTGATATCAGTTGTATCAGTTGTACCAGTTGTGTCAGTTGTATCAGTTATATCAGTTGTATCAGTTGATATCAGTTGTATCAGTTGATATCAGTTGTGTCAGTTGTATCAGTTGTACCAGTTGTACCAGTTGTGTCAGTTGTATCAGTTGTGTCAGTTGTATCAGTTGTATCAGTTGTATCAGTTGTACCAGTTGATATCAGTTGTATCAGTTGATATCAGTTGTATCAGTTGTATCAGTTGTATCAGTTGTGTCAGTTGTGTCAGTTGATATCAGTTGTGTCAGTTGATATCAGTTGTGTCAGTTGTATCAGTTGTACCAGTTGTGTCAGTTGATATCAGTTGTATCAGTTGTGTCAGTTGTGTCAGTTGATATCAGTTGTATCAGTTGTATCAGTTGTGTCAGTTGTATCAGTTGTGTCAGTTGTATCAGTTATATCAGTTGTATCAGTTGTATCAGTTGATATCAGTTGTATCAGTTGTGTCAGTTGTATCAGTTGTGTCAGTTGATATAAGTTGTATCAGTTGTGTCAGTTGATATCAGTTGTATCAGTTGTATCAGTTGTATCAGTTGATATCAGTTGTATCAGTTGTATCAGTTGATATCAGTTGTATCAGTTGTGTCAGTTGATATCAGTTGTATCAGTTGTATCAGTTGATATCAGTTGTATCAGTTGTGTCAGTTGATATCAGTTGTATCAGTTGTATCAGTTGATATCAGTTGTATCAGTTGTATCAGTTGTGTCAGTTGATATCAGTTGTATCAGTTGTGTCAGTTGTATCAGTTGTATCAGTTGTGTCAGTTGTATCAGTTGTATCAGTTGTATCAGTTGTACCAGTTGTGTCAGTTGTATCAGTTATATCAGTTGTATCAGTTGTACCAGTTGTGTCAGTTGTGTCAGTTGTGTCAGTTGTATCAGTTGTATCAGTTGTATCAGTTGTATCAGTTGTATCAGTTGTATCAGTTGTGTCAGCTGTATCAGTTGTGTCAGTTGTGTCAGTTGTATCAGTTGTACTAGTTGTACCAGTGTCTAGTTGTGTCCAGCTTTGTTGTGTTGAGTCCTGTCGTGTCTGATTGTGACAGTTGTGTCTGGTTGTGTTCAGGTGTTTCTGGTTGTGTCTGTTGTGTTGTGTTATGTTGTTTTGTGTTTTGCTGTGTTTGACTGCATATGTTGTGCTGTTTTGTGTGAAAATGTCATCAAAAAGGTCCATTTTACATTCAAAACCACTAGACTCATGGGCCAGTTCTGACTAATGGAAAGCACTTTTAGCTATTCTGATGGCCAGAACCCCAAGACAAATGGTTTAATATTTACCAGGATCTTTTCCAATAAATTCGAAGAAAACAGGTACAATGCAGAGCAGCTGAACCACTTCTGAAGCCAACAAACATCTGTAACCTGCCTTCCTGAATGTAGTGCAGAATTAAATAAATCATAAGAATCACTGAAAATGAGCAGGGATATAGAGTTTTCAATAAGACCCAGCACCCACCAGAGCTCCAGCTAGTATTGTGAGGTGAGACCAGGTAAAATTTTTGTAACTCTCTTAATAAAGATGAGGAGTTTACAGCCTCTTATATTGCACTCTGACAGGTGCCCCACAAGGGCAGCCCACCACTTAAAATCTAATTGAAAGCCCCGAGGGTAGAGAAATATATACTGCATGTAAGCAGAGATATTTGTTTGTGTAAGTTATAAAAGGTGAAGACCTAAAGAAGCAGACATCCTTAAGGATACCTCTCATATACAATTATTGATGATGGAAGGACGCTGATAGTAATCACAGATGGGAACCATTTTTTTAACGACAAAAAACAGAACCACTTTTAATTCACAACAAACCTTGAATCCAGCCTTTTCCTTGTCGCTTGGTATCTACAAATTGAAGTATGCGATTCACTTAATCATCAATAGCCATTAATTATCAATTATTATTAATATCTACCAACAAAGGAGAAAATAATCCCAGACACAATTTGTACCTTGACACACTGTCACCATTGGCGAGTCTCACCAGATCAGCCACCAGATCATAAAGACACAAATATAATCTGTTGTACAAACCACCGTCCTAACAATGTTCACAGATCAAACAATGTTACACTGCCGTCACAGTTCAATGGGCAGGGACAAAAGTCCAACCAGATCAACTCCAACCATTGATTTGAATGAGAATAGCAGCTATTGTGTATTTCCTCGTTCTTGAATAATCTGCTATTCTTTATAATAAAATCAGTCATCTAAGTTGATATGGTCCAACTTTTGTCCTGCCTCAGTCCAATAGAAATGTTTTGGGGCACTGCATATGATGGGATGATCACATTCTCTTACGTGGAGATGCTACATTGTAGTGACCTAGCCCAAAACGGGTGAAAACTACAAATTTTGTTACCTCTAGTGAGGATCTCTTATATCCTAGGCTTTAGCCATTTTTGTGGTGATGTGGGTTGTTATGGTTAGTGCATTAGGTTCCACATGAGACAATTTACTTTCAAAGTGCCCAAGGAGTCAATCTGGCAAAATGCCTGGGGATACTCTTCATACTTTTTTCAGACCAAAATATGTGATTTTCCCTATCCTATTTCAGACCAGACCCTACCCAGAGACCACTTCAGTTTGTATTGTACACTTCTCAGGGGGGTGAATAATATTTCCATTCAAAAAGTAGTTTCTGCAAAGAATGATCTAATTCCTGACCAAAGTGCTCAACGTATATGCTACTACAGACCAAAAAATCAAACCTTTAGCACCACACACCTATCTAAATACCTTATATATGGGAGTACCCCCCTTATCCAGATTGGCCCTAAAAAAACCCCACTCACGTAGCAGTCAATAAAGAATTTAAGAAAGTAACAGTACAAAGCACCACTCACAATGTGCTGGTCACGTTCTATCTTTACTGCACCAAGCAGCAAGGAAATCACTCGACATCTGATGTCCCGAGGCAGCATGAACAGATCCATAGTATCTACATTTCTGAAAACAGTTAACAGTGATCAATACTTACAGAACCCCAAAAAACTGAAATAGATATTAAATAAATGACCTTACCTTATTTTTCGAAGTCTTGCAATATCGAGAGTTTGCTGGACCAGCAGTGAAGGTATGGCGAATTCCAATGATGCCTGAAACAAGGATTGAAATGTTGATAAAATTGTATTCAAATTAAATTACTCTGAATAATTAAAACAGATCTCTCAAGTGGAAATCATGCACAGGAGACAGAAGCAGGGTTTCAAAAAAAATCCAAAGTAGACAGCTGGACAGGTTTGATTAGAGTAACCAACTGTTTGAAATAATCTTTATTAAATTACTTCAGTTTAGGGTAAAAATTAGCCGACTCCTCTAAGCAAAGTAGCGGATGCTTTTCATTGGCTGTCAGCACTTTGAAAGCACTTCACAAGTCTGAGAAATGACTTGAAAATTTCTTCCTGTTGACAGCTTAAACAGTTAAGCCGTCTGTGCTTATTGAAAGAGTTCTGACATGAGGTTTGGGACAGTCACACTGGTACTAACTACACATGAGCAATGATCATTTTTCTCAAACTAGTGCCCCCTAATAGAATTCACCAATTAGCATAATTACAAAACACTCCAAAATCCCTTGCCAAAAAATACAGTCTACATCAGTTTCTTAGCAACTGCTTTGAATCTGTAGTTAAGAAGTACCCCATAAAAAAAACAACATCTCTGTCAAAAAGGGATTAACTGAGTATGGAAAGGGAGATTATTTTACTGAAACAAAAGTTAAGCATTTGAAAATTTTGGGAACAGTCAACTCACCACTAACATCAGCAGCAGCATGTTGCACCTTTCTTTGTCTTCATTTCTGTAGTTTATCAGGTTTTCTATCAGCAGTGATGGCTTCACTTTACCTCTGAAATTATAGAATTCATTTTATCATAAAGATGACCAGGGTATAATTTTTGCAAATAACATTGAATGCCATACACAAAATACAGGATGGGAATCAACTTAAGTCTTATAGCTTAACAAGTAGCTGCCATATACAACAAAACGTGACAGCTAAGGTGTTCCATCTGTTAAATCCATGCTGTAGTTTAGGACTAAAAACTGTTGATCAGTGTTTCACAATGTTCAACCCCAAAGTTCTGTGCTTGACAATTTGCATTCTGCAGAAGACCCCTGCTGTGCCAAAGATCCTTAGAGAATATGGATCCTTTGAACAAGGGTCCTCCTTCAAGATCAAAGGATCTTCTCAAACTCATTAATAATTCATCAAGTTAAAACAAAGAAAATCATAACTGTGAAGGAGGTGTGGATACCCGGTCTTGATTAGCATAGATTTTTACGATTTTATTTCTCTGTTTACTCCATAGTTTTTGTTTCAATTTAGAAGATACATCAAACACTTGAGACAGTGTTTCATTGGGTATTCAAACACCTCCTGCACGTCGTATTTTGAACTCTCTTCTTGGTGTTTGGATATCCCGATGACACACTATCTCAAGTGTTTGATCACAGGCTTACCAGACTGTGTTTGTGAGGTCACAGCACGCCCCATATAAATATTCAAATTTTCTCGCTAATCGCTATTGTAAATATTTAAGCTTCCTAAAATCGGCTTTTACTGCTGTCTATTTGCAATAAAATGAATTAGAAACATTTTCGCAATGTTTAAGTTTGTTTCTACGCAGTTTTTTTGACGATTTGAAGCGTGCGAGAGCAGTTCTATGAGTTTAAGTTTTGACTCGTGTATAGAATACTAATATTTACACAAGGCGTGCAACTTCCACATCCAAGAATCGGGTACCGCCTCTGGAATGTAGCCCAAAAAATATCTTTCCCCAACTCGCTTTAGTAAGAGCTCCCGGTCCTCGATAGAACAGTCTTTGAACTATAATCTGGCCAAATTTGAGTCCAATCAGTTCGCGAATAGTTCTTTAAACCTTGCTGGAATATCAAATTAGGTCGTCAATTTGTCGATTTACCATGATATGTACCAGTTGTCGGGACAATTTATGCAATTTCCGCTAAAATTGGTCAAAATTACTGCCTATGCCCGCCCTAGAAAGCAGAACGTGCCCCACTACAAAACCTCCTCTGGGACACCCCAAAGAAACACTTCGGAAATGTCGACAACAAAGCCGAAGACAACCGGGCCTGGGAAATTAATTTATTTAAATATTCAGTGAATTTCCTGAATATGGAAATAAGCGCTCAGGAAATTCACTGAATATTTAAATAAATTAATTTCCCAGGCCCGGTTGTCTTCGGCTTTGCTGTCGACATTTCCGAAGTGTTTCTTTGGGGTGTCCCAGAGGAGGTTTTGTACTGGGGCACGTTCTGCTTTCTAGGGCGGGCATAGGCAGTAATTTTGACCAATTTTAGCGGAAATTGCATAAATTGTCCCGACAACTGGTACATATCATGGTAAATCGGCAAATTTACGACCTAATTTGATATTCCAGCAAGGTTTAAAAGAACTATTCGCAAACTGATTGGACTCAAATTTGGCCAGATTATAGTTCAAAGACTGTTCTATCGAGGACCGGGAGCTCTTACTAAAGAGAGTAGGGGAAAGATATTTTTTGGGCTACATTCCAGAGGCAGAACCCGATTCTTGGATGTGGAAGTTGCACGCCTTGCGTAAATATTAGTATTCTATACACGAGTCAAAACTTAAACTCATAGAACTGCTCTCGCACGCTTCAAATCATCAAAAAAACTGCGTAAAAACAAACTTAAACATTGCGAAAATGTTTCTAATTCATTTTATTGCAAATAGACAGCAGTAAAAGCCGATTTTAGGAAGCTTTAATATTTACAATAGCGATTAGCGAGAAAATTTGAATATTTATATGGGGCATGCTGTGACCTCACAAACACAGTCTGGTAAGCCTGTGGTTTGATATAAAATTATTACATGAAGATCATAACTACTACCGGGATGGACTTGGCCTTAGTTTAAAGGCATTACATCAGTACTTAACAGCAATAATTACTTACTTCATGGTGTTCTTCATGTAAAGGTTGACTTCTTGCTGGAGACAGTAGGCAAGGTACAAGAGTCGTCGCTTATCCAGATCTTGTTCAAAGACAGAAAATCACACAGAACAGCTAGTCAATCGAGGAATTTTCCACAGCACAGCAAGCCTCCTCTTATTGCACACCTCTCTTTCTTAGACAGACCACTAAGGTGTACACTGAATACTTTTTTCCAGTGTATGCGTTCATTGTGTTTCCCTGGTTTGGGGAATTACTGCTTTCAATCCTGAAGCCTCCATGCACTATAGTGACACACTGAGAGTTCATTCGGTTAATTTAGTCTAAATTTAAACTTTTTAGATAATATTTATCACTTACCAACGTTCAGTTTTTCCTTTAAAGGAAATCTTCGCATCAAGTGCTCCCTCTAAATGAAACAAAACAAAGGAAAGGTGAATTCCGGTCTAATCATGCCAAAAATTGACCCATTGTTTTACCTTTTGTCCAAAAACACCAGTAACAGAAATATTTTTCAGTGACGATGGAACAAACTGGTTCTTGGGCAGTTTGTGTCTCTGTGAACAATACCAAACAAAATAAACATCAGTATATATATTTGATTTTTGATTTGTTGCTTTAATTTATAACCAACAAAGGTACTTTTATTACAGTCACAAAATCTCAATTTTTCTAACCCAATATTTCTTAACTCCAACCAAAAAAAAACTCAAGCCAAAAATAATTTCTCTTGAATTTGCTCTACGTGCCATTTTGCTGCCAAATTTTCAAACCAATATTTAATAATGCATGAATTCTTGTCTTTTTCTGTCATGCTGTTCAAAAGACACAGTGAACTGAATGGTGAATGGTGAACAAGCAGCAGTAACCCTTAGCCCTAACCCCAAGCCTATATGCAGTCATGATTCACATGAAACAGTATAATTATTTACTTTTTGGTTACAATTTGAGATACCTCATATTTATTTGTTATTAATGAAGTTTAGTGTAATGTAGGCAACAGATATTTCATTGTAGCCAGCAAAATCACCAGCTGTCAGCAAATTTCAACTGGGCTGCACTCAATGGCTGCTAAAAATGCTCATGATGATTAGAACAAAAATCTCATGCAGTAGGCATGCATGATGGAGTAGTAAGCAGCAGGTCTGGAGTAAATCACATACCACAGGTCTATCAGACAATGCAGAATCTTTAAAAAACTGCTCCACTTGTGCACGCTCTGCAGCTGTTAAAAAAAAACAAGAACAAAAGTCGCATTATATCAACTAGGGAACCACAATTATCATAATGATTTAAAGAGATATCATGTACCAAACTCCACAAGGCAGAAGCCTGACAGAAAACTGTGGAAGCCCATCATGAACTCATTTGCTAGGTCAGGTGAAAGCTTAGCAAGGTCTCACATGATCTGGCTAGCTACCCAGTGAGAGAGCAATCTTGCGAGAGCTACACTACTGCTTCTGTGAGCTATGAGACCAAAAGGCTCTTTTTTATTAATTACTGCTAGTACGAAAAGATAATAAATGACAAAATGTAAAGGAAAATCACAATAAAATACTGCTAGTTTTAGCCCTTTCACTTTTGATCCTGTCAATGAAATCCTACCATGTGATCAGTTAAAGGTTAAATTTATGATTTTACAGAATAAAACTCACAGGTTATAATACGACCATCCAGCATCCAAACCAAAGGAAGGCTATCAATAACATGCATTCTATCTGAAACAACCAAAAACAGAAAGAGATAAGTCTATTTGTTGCTAACATGCCCATTTGGTGACTTGCTCTTGTAAGAAGCTGCATGTGAAATAGCTGAACTTTTTTCAACAATGTGTAAACCAGTTACTATCTAAGTGAAACCTAATAATCTAAGTACCTCCCATTGCAAACATTACTTTTCACTCTGGTATTAAAATCTAGTTTTTCCCACTACTTTCCATAGCAACAGTATATGGAATGCCACCCTTAAATTATAAATATCAAATACTTACAATAAGCATCCATCTCAAGCTTGTGGTTGCCATGGAGACAGAGATCAAGGATGTGAACATGTCTTATCTTCTGTAATTCATTCCAATCAAGATCATTGTTGGCAAGAATCAATGTTCCAAATGCCGCAACTGAGATCAAACCTTCCAAGCTTCTTACCTTTGGAACAAAAAATATATATTTAACAGAACAGATTAGCAGCATTTTTGTCAATTTGACAGATAAACTTTGAAGTTTCTCTGAATTTTTTGAAGAACTATTATCGCAGAAGGTATTTTTTAATATATACCAGAATCTTGTTTGGGGGCAACTCTCAAATTCATTGTTTCCCTTACAGGCAATTACTGTTCAAAACAAAAAAGTGTGAATACTTCAATTTGGTTTATAAAAAATACAGTCCCCTATTTCACTGTATAATCATGCAGAATGCATGCATAGGCAGAGCTTTCAATACGATTTTTACGTAGGTGACTGTCCTTGTGTGGCACCTATCAGAGAACAATAAAAGAAGTTGAAAATCACCCCCCCCCCCCCCCTTCATATAGGGAGCGGCATTAATTTTACCCAGTGGTTCATGAAATGAAAACTGCCATACAAGCACCAACATGCCAGGTATTTTTTAAAGCACTGATACCAATTCAAATGGTCACCATCTAGATTTTACAAAGTGAGCCCAGCAAGCGAGGAATACCAAATTTACTGAGGAACTAGATCTCTCGCATGCTATGTCCAGACAAAAATTACCGGTTTCACAGAATTTTAGCAAATATCTGTTATCACAAATGCCCACACTCAGATTCTTGATTTCTTTTGCAAGAATAAGAAAATCTTAGCCTCACAGAAAAGATATTAGTAATTTTGCCATCTTGCAAAGCCATCTATTTACTATTTTAATATATTCAATCACGACTTATAATCAAACCCCAAGGGAAAATAAAATATAATGTAAAATAATGTTAGTAATTTATTTACCCATGTAACACAGAAAAGCTTTCAGGAGCTTGTTACTTCTTCAAGGATCAAATTGGAATTTAGAGTATCATGTGGACAGTGCTCGACATTAGAAAAAAATCCAGGTTGTCCTTATTTTTCCTAAATAATGGTTGCCTGAACAAAGTTTTAGTTGTCTCGGGCAACCAGGCAACTGCTAATTTCGAGCACTGTGTGGAGTGTTGGTTTTTGAGGAAGATGGAAAACCAGAAAACCTGAAGAAAAATCCTCAGAGCAAAGAACACGACCAACAACAAACACAGCCCACTTATGACGCCGAGTCCAGGGTTCAAACCTGGAAGACAATGGTAGGACCACCCCTGCTTTCCACATAATTTATTGATCTCCTGAAGGTTTCCACTTCCAACCAAATAAAAAGAACTCCACAAATAATTCCAGCATTTACACTTTCTCTGATTCACACTGTAAAAAAAATTAGGAAATGGAATATATGCAAAAAATAGCTAGGTAGCTCTGAGAAGTCAGGATTGAAAGAAGGATATCTTTTTTCAGAGCCGATTTATGTGGAGACATAATGGCGGACGCACGTGTTTTAGTGGAGGAGGAATCCGAATGTGCGATAGAGGAATATGCGACAGAGGAACCAACCAATCCGTTGCTATTTATTAATGCTAAAAATCAGTTTAAATGGAATGGCTCGGCTGAGCTTTTTGAGTCATTTCTATACCAAAAACTTGGTTTATTAGCAGACGACGTAGCGAAGTCTAATAATGGAACGTGTACTGTGTGGAAGACTCCAAGTGTGACTTTCAATCTTTACACGAAGACCAAAACCCTTCTCGTACAAGGAAAAGCGGTGGATTATACTCGAGATTTACTTCTTCGGACTATACAAGCAGTTCAAAATCAAAACTCTGCCGAGTCACCAGACGAAACCAACAACACTCACTTCGCCGACGAATATTCAACAGGCGGTGAACATCAACAAGTGAGATTAATGTCAACAACAGCGGCTGCCGACACCCGAAACGATCACTCGCTTGTGAGAGAAGATTTTGAAGTTGATGAAGTTGCTCTGGGCGAGAACGAGAACAAAAATGAAAGCGAAAGCGAATCATTCGAACACGCTCAACATGCCCTCAACACTGGCGAAGTACTAATTAACAACTTGGGTGAGAAATTCTCTAAAGAAATTGCAAAGGTCTGGTCCGAAATAAGTGGCATTAAATCCAGTCTAACTAACGGAGACGGATTACGGCCACTACAACAAGAACTAGACGAACTGCGGCTCAAATGCACAACTTATGAATCTACCATTGACCATCTTGAGAAAGAAAAGGCTAGCCTCCTTGAAGTAATCAAAATACTTTCTTCTGATCAATCGTCAGGATCACACGATCCACAACCTGCTTCTGCCGATCAATCGTCAGGATCACACGATCCACAACCTGCTTCTGATGACTGGCAACCCATCAAATCAAACAAGTCCAATAACCCTAAACGAGGGAAGAAGAAAAAGAAAGGCAAAGCTAGTTCCCAGAACCAGCAACTACAAACGGAAAACAACGATACTAGTGAGAACGGCCAAGGGGAGCAAAAACCCAATGAAGGCACAATCATTGTTGGAGATTCGATTGTCAAAGGTTTACGCAATGACTTATTAAGTCGGGCAGCTAAACGGCGCGTAACTGTGAGAAGTTTCCCTGGTGCTACAACCACAGACATGGAGCATTATCTGCAACTAAGCGTGGCTACAAAACCGAAGGCGATAATCCTCCATGTCGGAACAAATGATCTGAAAAATTCATCCTCTGCTCGGAGTGTGGCGGAGAAAATCGTCGACCTGGGAAATATGATTGCTACAAACTCTCCTAACACTAGTGTAACCATTTCTGCAATCACACAAAGATCAGATGAACAATCGCTCAAGAAGAAAGTAAAGGACTGCAACAAAGTTTTAAAAACATTTTGTAATCAAAATGGCTGGGGCTTTGTCGAACACTTGAACATCGACGAAACATGTCTGAACAATTACAAACTCCACCTTAACAAGAAAGGTATTGCTATTTTAGCGAGTAATTTTGTAAATAATATAGTTCATTGATATAATTCTTACTTGACAACTGTGCCGACACCTAATCTCATTGCCACCTCCAGCGTCCGGATCAGGTCAAATACTCTAATGCCAAAGTGTCGTGGATTTAAAATGGCTAGTTTGAATATTACCAGTCTTTTGAAACATATTGATGAACTTCGCGTTTTTCTAAATGATCAAAACATCGACGTTCTAGCCTTAAATGAGACCAGGCTAAGTGAGAGCATTTCTGATCAGGATGTGAAAGTCCAGGGTTATGATATAATCCGCCGTGACAGGTCAACAAATGGCAGGTTTGGTGGTGGCGTATGTTTTTACATTCGTTCAAACATAAGCTATTCTGTCCGTACAGATTTGGACAGTCAGCTCTTGGAAATTATATTAATTGAAATTCGTAAACATAACTCAAAACCCTTTGTTATTACTTCATGGTACAGACCTCCAAATTCACCCTATGAACTTTTCGCGCATGTAAACACATTATTAGGCAAATTAGATTCTGAAAATGTAGAACATTTTCTCCTGGGGGATCTAAATTGTGACATGCAATCCAAAGACAATGCTAATGTGAAAGCTCTTCTAAACATGACAGATATTTATGGATTGGAACAACTCATTAATGAACCTACCAGAATTACACCTACTACAAGTACTTTAATTGATCTGATTTTCACAAATCGGGCAGAGAATGTATATTGTTCAGGGGTGTCTCATGTCGCCATAAGTGACCACAGTTTAGTTTATGCATATCGAAAAATTTCAATTCCCACTTTCTCCAAAGGAGTTAACTTGATAACATATAGACAGTTTAAACATTTTAATAGCGCAAATTTCTATGCGGATATTTTAGCCCAACCCTGGGATGATATAAAGAAATTGCATGATCCTAATGATATGTGGAGGAGGTGGAAAGAATTATTCCTGAATGTATGTGAAAAGCACGCACCGATGAAGACCAAACGGACACGAGATTCTAAATCACCATGGATAACCACTATTTTAAAAAAGCGAATGAATTTCAGAAACCGCCTCAAAAGAAAGGCTATTAAGACAAAGGATCCATTTATTTGGAACCAATTTCGAATGGTTAAAAATCAAGTGAATTGGGAAATCAATAGCGCTAAAAAAGCGTATTATGAAAATGCCTTCAACAATTGTTGTGGGGATCAAAGGAAAACATGGAAAACAATCAATGAACTGACCTCACGAAAATCCAATAAGACTGTTATTAATGAGATGGAATATAGTGGGGTAAATTCTGAAGATCAAACAGATATAGCAGAAATGCTAAACTCCTTTTTCACAGAAGTTGGGCCAAGCCTTAGTGGAGACGTAACAAAAGTTGATAAATCCTTCGACGAATTTCTTACCGCAACTGATAAAAATTTTGTTTTTGAAAAAACAACACCTACACGTGTTTTTGCACTACTATCAAAGCTTTGTAGGTCAAAGGCAACAGGATTAGATAATATTTCAGCGAAACTTCTAAGGGAATGTCCAGATTTACTGGCGGAATCTCTCACTCATATATTTAATCAATCCCTAATGACGGGTATCTTTCCCGATGAGTGGAAATCTGCCAGAGTCACTCCATTGTATAAAAATTCTGGGAAGCGTTCTGATCCGACGAATTATCGGCCAATATCAGTAATTCCAGTTGTGGCCAAAGTCTTTGAACGGATAATCTACGATCAACTTTATCATTATTTAACAAAACACAATTTTCTCTCGTGCCATCAATCTGGTTTTCGGTCTCTGCATTCCACGCTCACCGCACTTATCGAAGCTACAGATAGCTGGGCCTTGGATATAGACCGTGGTCTTGTTAATGCCGTAGTCTTTTTAGATCTCAAAAAGGCATTTGATACAGTAGATCACAATATTTTGTTGCGAAAATTGCAATACTATGGGATTTGTCGGACCAGTCATCAATGGTTTGCTTCTTATTTAGCTAATCGAACACAGATTTGTCATATTAATTCTTGTCAGTCAACTCCGAAATGTCTAAGATGTGGTGTTCCCCAGGGAACAATTTTGGGACCTCTTCTGTTTTTGATATATATTAATGACTTACCACACTGTCTGACATATTCGGAACCCAGAATGTACGCAGATGATACTAGCCTAACACTTGCTAGCACTGACATTGAGGATATAAATTATCGCCTTAATCACGACCTCAGTAATGTGTACGAATGGCTGTCTGCTAACAAGCTTACTCTAAATATGACGAAAACTGAGTTTATGCTTATTGCATCAAGGCAGAAGTTATCACAATTTACGGAAAGTCCCTCTCTTACTATAAATGAGAACGCAATAGAACAAGTAAGCTCCGCTAAATCTCTCGGAGTTTATGTTGATCAAAATATAAACTGGGAGTGTCATATTGAAAACATTTCTAAGAAGATAGCTTGTGCCATTGGTGCAATTAAACGAATTCGGCATCTCACTCCATTTAATATTTTGATCAAAGTTTATAATAGCCTTATTCAACCACAATTTGATTATTGCAACGTAGTGTGGGGAAGCTGTAACAAGGGCCTTTCTGAAAAACTGCAAAGGCTTCAAAACCGCGCAGCTCGTACCCTAATGTCTGCGAGCTATGATAGTAATTTAGATGATTTGTTCCGGACACTGGGGTGGCGAAGACTCTATTATCAAAGATTGGAACAGAAGTCTATCCTAATGTATAAAACATTACATGGTATGACTCCTGATTATCTGAGATCAAGATTCGTATATCGTGACGATGTTAGTGCTTATCGTTTAAGGAATACCGAAAACAAATTAGTTCTTCCACAACCTCGAACTGATTATCTCAAGAAAAGTTTTTCGTACAGCGGAGCTCAGTTGTGGAACAACTTACCTATAGACCTAAGACAAGCATCTTCACTGGCCGATTTCAAATCTAAATTAAGTCGGCACAGTTTGAAGTAATATCTTAATTTTAAGTAAATTTTAGACACGGCCTCCATGAAAAGCAGACTTTTCTTTTTTGTTTATTTGAATTTGTTGTTATTAAATTTTTGTAGTTAGTTAGATAGGTAGATAGTCCAGTAACTTAATTGACTGATGGAAAAACCGTGTATAAATAAAGTTATCTTATCTATCTTATCTAGGAAACAATTCAGAGACAGCCCCGTGGCCTCCCCCCCCCCCCCCCCCCCTTACTCTCCAAATTATTATAGGCCCTGGATCTTACGTAAATAACAACCCCAACTTCCCTTTCCATCAAATAATATGAAAACGAACTGAAAATATCTTATTTACTTTTCAAATGCGTGCACGTTGGCGAGACAAATTTTCTCCGTGTAACAAAATTAATTCACAGACGACCACATTCAAACAAGCAATACAAACACTTCACACGCTCCAGTTAACAAAGACAATTATTTTCAATTAGTTCGAACCATGGTACGAAGATCATTATAATGCGCCCATTATCTTTGTTGAGGAACAGGTTTCTATAAACAAAACGCAGAAGTCAATGGACTCTCATGAATAAAGATTGTTAACGCGAAACACTACCACGTTAAAATTATTTTGTAGTTAGCAAACACGACATTTTTAATGAACAAATTAAAACTGAACGTTAACGAAAGTATTTAAAGATATTTCTGCTTCTGACGAAAAATCAAACGCAATGAATTTATAAGCGCCGAGTTAGTCTTGATCTTTTCATCAAACATTTTACAAATTTTTATCTCGTTGAGTTGAAGTGGTTTCGTTGTAAGCTTAGATTAGCTACACATTATTAACGAAAACATACAAATGAAGAGAAAGCAGTATTATTTTCCTGTATGTATTGGAAAAATGAAGATTTCGATTGATTTTAAAAGACCCTCCGGGCATTAAGCTAACGTAATTTACCACGTTGTTAGCGAGGTCAATTTTCCACAACTGCGGGTAACATCGCAAATCTGGCAGAGCTTCGATCTTATTTCCACGAACTATCGCCGTCTGCAACTTTGGGCATAATTCCAGTCTTTCCAGAGACACTACAAGATCAAGGAAAAAACATCACCTTTCATCGATGAAGAGAAATCAAAACACACTTTTTGCTAGCGTACCTAATCCAAGATTTGAAAGGTCCAGATATTCGACTGAATGTAATGGTTGCGAAGTCCGTGACCTCAGCAGCTAAAATGGTAAGAAAACAACGAAAAAATACTTAAATTACAGCAGCAACTAAGGGATATACAACTCGAGATATTTCTCACCTGGCTAGAGATCCTCATTATAAGCTACATGACGGCTAAAGTTGTTCAACTTTACAGTAATCCACTACACATACACAATCTTTACATGATCGCTGCGGCTTTGTTTGTACTGTGGCGCGCAAACAGTGCACCTTTTGTACGCAGTGGGGGTACTGTTGGGATAGAATCGTCTCAAGTAGTGGGCTTTTCTAGCGCTTGTTGCGACGACCTTGAGAAATCAAGAATCAGAGTCTCAAGTAGAATGTTAGGCTCAACATACATAAACCTCAATGCAATCGGAGTCGGAAGAATCAGAACGTTTCCACTTTTTCTCGATTCTGCTTATGACTCCGTTTCTTATGATCCAGTGAAAACTATATTGTCGGAAACCATTCACAATGCTAGTTCTCATGCCCTCCGAGTGCTTCATAAGCAGAGAGAGCGTTTGTGATTTCGACTCCTTCTCCAAGTCCGTCGCTAGCGGATTTATCTCCGTATTTTAAGGGGTTACTCACGTTAAACAGTTTTAGAAAAGTGATGCAGTGTTTCTTCTGTAGGTATGTGAATGGGGTACCACTTTCCATGGAAGTTGTACAAAAGGTTTACCTTTTCTGCCAAAATTGGTAAGGGTTTGGACCTCGGGGCGGAGCCTCCCCGTATTCGTTGAGCACCCCCCCCCCCCCCGGGACTCCAGGTCACGCTAAATGCTAAAACAACACAGAGTTAAAACGGACTCTAATGTTTACCTCCATAGTCAAAATGGGCATTTTCCAGAAAAAATAACTAAGGTTGACCACATAGATTAGCTGTCATTAAGAGAAAATGACGGAACATATACAGTCAGACCTATGCGAGCATATTTTTCGTAAGAGACTAGCTCCCGTAAGGCGCGTTCACATAAGCTTTTCATTTTGCATGCAAGGATCTGTAAGTATTGCTTTTGACGTGAGTTTCGACACAGACCAAAGAAAATTGCAAATGTTAAAAACAATGCAATTATAACCTTATGAAAAAGAGAAATCAGTAAATTCGATTAGAGTTCTGAAGCTGATTTGCACGACATAAACTTAAGCTTGGCAATAGGGCTCAACTGTTTAAGCAGGCGCATAGGCAAGATTTTTCCAGAGGTACGCAAAATTTTCCGGGTCGCCCACTACCTCTCGGAACGAGTTATTTCATTGGTTCTTAAAACAATAGATAACAGGTCATAACAATGCCCCTATCCCTGAATAACAATAGAGGTAGTGTTTACAGCGGGCGAATGAAAATAGAGGTTCCAGAGAGGTAGTGTCCTACTGAATTTTTCAATGCGGTGGCCTAATGGTTAGTGCGCTGAACCCCGGATCGGGCGGTCTGGGTTCGAGCTCTGGCCGGGGCACTGCGTTGTGTTCTTGAGCAAGACACTTTACTCTCATAGTGCCTCTCTCCACCCAGGTGTATAAATGGGTACCGGCGAATTTACTGCTGGGGGTAACCCTGCGATGGACTAGCATCCCATCCAGGAAGGGGGGGGGGGGGTAGAAATACTCCTAGTCGCTTCATCAGGTTCATGCTACGGAAACTGGAATAAGCTCCGGCCTGATGGGCCACTTGGCTTTTAATATGCAGACTTTACCTACCTACCTTTACCACCAAGCCCCCTCCACTCCGCCCTCTCCCCTTTCCTTTCAATTTTGTTTATGAAATTGTGAGGGTATGTTTTAAGGGATGTCGGTCGTTTCGCCTACAAGATGATTCGCCTACAAGTCGATTCGCCTATATTTTCACGCTTTTAGAACGAGGAATATACATTGTGTTTAGCGTGTTTGGGCTCTCACGTTTTAAGAACGAAGAATATACGTTATGTTTAAACTTCAGAGTAGGTTAATCATCTCAGATAGTGTAGGCGATCAACTTGAGTGTAGGCGAATCATCTTGCAGGCGAAACGACCGGATACCGTTTTAAGTGGAAGCGTTCTTTCGACATGAAATGACAGCTAAGTCATAAATTCAGCCAGTTCCAATTACAACCACAGAGCTAATCCTCTGTCTTTCTTCCCTGCAAACTCAGAATGACCTAATTTTAAGTCTAATTCCTTATGTTTATAAACATGTATCACGGATAGCGTGATACATGTACACATATTTTTTTATTGTTTTAAACTTTCGAGTTTTTCAGGTACGCTCCTGTTATGAATTCAAAGGATGACTATATATAACTGAAAACAGGCAAATGTATACATCTAGTCATCCTTTGAACTTAAATCTTGATAGTTGAAATGACAGGGGCACCCAAGTTTTCCTCACAATAGGCGCTCTGTAATTTTGCTGGCTGGGATGAGTTTTTGGTGTTGCTGGGAGATGTGTTTGCAACCTCGTTCCTAGGGTCTACTTCGCTTTTAAGACCGCGCCCACCCGCCATCTTGAACGCGGAGATGGCCCTGGGGACGAGGTTGATGTGTTTGGTCTGCTGCATTCTCGTCCCCATAGCCCTTTTCGCTTCTCTTAGCCGGCTGGGGCCTTGGCACGAGAAACGAAGGGCTCTGGGGACATAAGATTTTTGAATTAATTCGAAATTTTTTGATTGGCTGTTTGAAACAAAGAAATCTTGAGCGAGAGTAAAAAACGCCATGACATGTCCCACATAGTCTTCAGAAACATCACGACTGCATACATGAAGACCGGAAGTCCTAGAATCTAGGACTGGAAATCCTGAGCGCTTTCCATTTACATGGAATTTTCGGTGAGAATTTTTCGACAAATGGAACAGTACAAATTTTTTCAACACGTAAACGGAACGGAAAGAGGCTGTTCCTTTTGAAAATTCCATTCTGATAGCACTGCGAGAGCTGGGTCACAAAAAGAAAATGGCGATCGAGGGTGAAACTTTTCTACTGAATCTTCCGTCTTCATGAAGCCTTCGAGAAAGTTCAAGGGAAAATCTCTCGCTGCTTGTGAAGAAACGTTCTCTATCTACACGCGACAGGAATTTTGGATTAATTTGAATCGATTCAACGGGTACGTTTCAGCGTTCTTTGGGTCACTTGTCGACCTTGCTCTATGAGCGAACAGACTGGTTGTTGCAAATGGAACAGAAATTTTCCGGTCATTCCGGGAGAAACGGAAAAAGAGGAATACCTATTCCTTTTTTTCCGAAAAATTTCCAGTGAAAAGGCCCGTTCCATTTGATTTCCCACCGGAACAACCGGTTTTTCCACACAAATGGAAAGCGCTCAGGTGTCCCCAGAGCGCTTCGTTTCTCGTGCCAAGGCCCCGCCGGCTAAGAGAAGCGAAAAGGGCTATGGGGACGAGAATGGGTCTGCTGGGAAAGAGTCTGGGAAAGTGTTCTCTTTAGGAATGGGGTCGCCCAATCGCCCACTACCTCTCGGAACGAGTTACTTCATTGGCCCTCAAAACAATAGATAACAGGTCACAACAACGCCCCTAGCCCTGAATAACAATAGAGGTAGTGTTTACAGCGGCGAATGAAAATAGAGGTTCCAGAGAGGTAGTGTCTTACTGTAGGAATGGGCCGTCACGGCATGGAAATGACGTAAGCGTTATCACATCCCGGTTAGTTTGCCTTTGTCTCACGCTGATAGTGTAAACACTGTGTGTGACATTTGACGGTTGACCAGTCGCAGTCGAAATTATGCAAATTTCGGCCAAATTCCCACGTGCCCGTTGCGTGAAGCCAGACAACAATCCAATCAACATTCGAGATTTGAATCGAGTCGCCGTTTGAACATTGGAATGAAAAATTGAAGCAAAGAATAAAATACACTTGAGCTGTTTTAACTGTAGCACTGTAAGTGTAAGCTTATATTCCACAGATACTGCCAGTCAACATTTAATACAGTCTCTTGCAATTGGCGCCAAAGAAGATGTCGAAGATCTCTTCATCACGTAATAAATCGAAGGAAGAAGACAGTTCACCCAGCGATGAAGCGCTCGAGGAAGTGAACAAACACATCAAGGAAGCTTTCGACATCTTGAAACGTGAGACGAACAAAGTTCGCATGGAAAAGGAAGCCTTTGATGAAGCAGCAAAGAAGCTCGAGCATATCCATTTCTCGTCAATGTTAACACTTAATGTCGGTGGCCACGTTTTTTCAACCAGTTTGGCAACACTGAATAAAGATCCAGGTATGTTTGCAATGTATTTAAGCAAATAACGTTAATTGTTCAATGCGCTCCCCCCCCCCCCCCCCCCCCCCTCTCTCTCTCTCTCTCTCTCCGCCGAGGAACCTCGGACACTCAACTCAACAAGAGTTGGAGAGAGGTAAACAGGTTTGCAGATTGAATGTGGCCTTAAAAAGCGTACAGATTGTGGGTTTTTTGGTGATAACTTAAGGGAATTTGTGGATTTGGCGAACGGCAGATCAGCTGAGATTTTTGATACGGATTCTGGACTATGCCTGTCTTGAAGTTATAAGATCATGAACTGAAAACAACGTCTGGATCACGGATCTTTGGTCAGGCTCGGTTGGTCGGTGTTTTGGTATTTTGTCTTTTTTGTGTGGACGACAATTGCCTTGCACAGATCGGTGGATTTGCATACACGTATCCACCGCCCCCCCCCCCCCCTCGTCCAACCACTCTCCAAATCTGCAGAAAATATAATCATTGGCAGATCTAGCGGATTACATCCCCCTACCCCTTGATCAAAAAATGGCCCATCAATTCTAATGACTTTGGTCCTCCTCTTTATTTATTTTTATTTTACCTCTGGGGCTGCCACTGAAAATGTATCAGAAAACATTTAACAAGATCAGTACACATAATTCAAGCAATGCATTTATAAATCGGTGATGTAAAATTATCTGTATCTGAAGGAGTCAGATAAGTTGTCAAATGTTATGGGGAGGGAGTAACCGAGGAATTGAATTTGTCTTACCATCTGTTGCATCCAATAAGCGTGAACACGTACGTCCTGAAATATCATGTTCAACTTTGAAGGGGTTTCAGACAACGTTTTGCAAGAGCGATCACGCAAGTGAACTGCCACTGACTAAATTTTATGCCTTCAGAAATTTGGTCAAATTTATTTTTTAAAAAGGCAGTCATTTTTTTAAGATTTTTGTTGAACTTTAAATTTAATGTCTAGCGTTCTGCGTTTGTAAAATTGTTTTATCTTTACGGAAAACTCATTTTATCACCAGTTAAACTTCATGATCGCTAGTGCGAATCGTCTGACACCCCAACTTTGAAGCTTGATGACGAATCATGCAAGATTTGAAACCCAATTTGAACATGTCTTTTTTAGATGATTTCTCACCTTGTCTTAAATATAAATCGGGCGGCTGTGTTAAGAAACCAAATTCTGATTCGACCACTGATCGGCGCTTCTATTTTTAACAAGATGAATGCATTCTTGAAATTGACCAGCGGATTCAAATTTCGAATAATCAATTCATTAAAGGTACGCTTCGCTTGCACGACTGTGACACTTGTCAATACATCCAGAGTTTTGCTAAATGTAGTCTAGCCTGAATGCATTTTCCCATTAACTGTGTTTATTCCAGGTTCAATGTTACACGCCATGTTTTCGGGAAGATTTGACACAAAGCCAAATGGGGATGGATCTTACTTCATTGATCGCGATGGAACTCACTTCAGGTATATCCTGAATTATCTTCGCACTGGGCAGCTTGTTGTGCCAGAGGACAAGATTATTCGCAAAGAGTTGCTTACTGAGGCTGAATTTTACCAAGTTGAAGGAATAATCAATGAGCTGAGAGCAAAACCTTTTAAGGATTCAGTGATCCTGTCATCAGATCAGCGCCAAACATTGGTCAACTGGTTGAAGGACACACTCACAAGTGCTAGCTTTAATTACACCTTGTTATACCGAGCTTCTCGTGATGGCTGGTATGCTGCTAACTTTCACTCTTGTTGTGATAACAAAGGGCCAACAGTGACGGTGGCCAAGTGTGGAAATTACATATTTGGAGGATATACTGAGCAACCGTGGGAAAACCCCAGTAAGGGCTTAAAATAATTAATATAACAATAGAGTTGATGTTCGCGGGTGTAAATATGTATTTGGCCAGACTCAGGCCTATTCATTTGAAAAGGAAATGGAATTATATGCGAAGGTCGCAGTCAGTCACCACTACAGCTGGTGGCTTATTAAACCCATGCTGGCCTCCTAATGAACTCTAGTAGTATGGGATGATATGTTAGTCTGAGTCTGAGGCACAGGGAACAAATGACTCTGGAAACATCATTTGATTGGCTACATTTTGACAGAGGGATTTTGACAAAGCCAATCAAATAAACAGTTTTATAATCCCATTGTTTTAAAGGAATTTAAAACGGCTGATTTGATTGGCTGGATGTTAAATTCCAGTTTTCAAAATCTAGTCAATAAAATCACGAGCCACTTGTTCCTTGTGCCCCAGGCCCAGCTGGCTTGAGGGACAGGTGGCTCTAGATCTGGGGATGAGCATGACCTCAGGATGTAAAGTAGCACTGTGAGATTTCTGTCCTGCCTCTTGTACCTCAGACTTCTCCATCCAGACTAACTGCATTAACTCTTCTGCTTCTGCACCCCAGGAGGGGGGGGGGGGGGGGGTAATCAGGATTTCAAGTGACGGGGATGATCGAATGGGAGCAAAAATCAAGATCCTAGGGCTTCCAACAAAACCCAAAAAAATCCCTGGACCAAAAGTTAACCTCCAAAAAATCCCATGCCGAATTTCTGACCCTTAAAATTTTAAACATTAGAAATGGAATGTGTGTGTGTTTGTTTATTTATCATACCATCTGAATTTATCTTTCCTTCAACTGGTAGTCATTTTAACACTAGAGACACCCAAGAACACTTCCTTTGATTGTGCTGTTTTCGCAGAACTACACTGCTAAGGTCAGTAATACCCAAACAAAATCCCTACTTAAAACAAGCAACCCCAAAAAATACTTGCCAAATTTTCCTTTCCAAAAAAATCCCGGAATCATAAATTTCACACCCAAAAAAATCCTTCTATCATCCCCGTCACTTGAAATCCCGAGTACCCCCTGGGCTCTGCACCTCCCAATGAATAAATATTGACCAACTGTTAACACTGCGTTTTGTATTTTATGTCAAGATCCTGGGGTTTACAGAGAAGCACCAGCATCGTTCCTGTTCAGCCTTGTCAACCCAAGCGGTCTGCCACCAACAAAGATGCCTTTGATTGCTGGAAAAGAAGGAAATGCTATTTTTTGCTATAGTGGCAATGGGCCAACATTTGGAAGTGGGAACGATTTTCGTATTCCTCACGCGCCAAATTCAAACACCTGTTACGTAAACCTCAACCAAACGTTCAAGTGTCCAACAGGCCAAAATGCTACCACGTTTTTCACAGGGAACCAGAGCTTTACTATCAATGAAATGGAAGTTTTTGGCTTTGAGAAGTAAGAAACTTGATGTGACTGCATGATTTCACATTTTTGTCAATTTTGGCTGCATGTAATAGTCCATCAGCTAGTGATTATTTTAAGTTGTTGAAGTTGTAACAAAGTACGGATAGCACATTAGATTATTCAGTAAAGTAAAAGTTTTTGAAATCAATTTAGTGTTTGTTGTTACATTGATGCAAATAACTAATTCATTGATTGGTTAATTCGGATGTTGACTGAAGCCAATATTCTTCCATCTCGATTTTGAAACTGAAGCTTATTTTTGCCGAAAACGTGAAAAACCTGCCTAGAAGATAATCTCTCGTAACTGCACAGTGATGTTATCGTATAGTATGCCAAGCCCCCTTTCGAGGTGTATGTTACGAGCTGGCTAAGCGGCAGGTCAGATGACTTTACATGTAATAGCCTACGAACTTGCAGGCTCACATTAGGGAGCACGTGCATGAGCAGCGAAGCCGCAAGGCGCGAAGACTTCAGCAGAGTACTTGCCGTTCATGATACGTGATTTAGCATCGTCCTTCCAAGTGCTCCCATTAAGTCTGATTTTGTTAATAAGCGCCCGGTAATATTAAAGCACCCCAAAGACTACCAATAAAGCTACTATTACATAGCCATGCACCCATATTACGATGAGCATCCCTATAAGAAACCGCGCCTCTATTCTGTTTTAATCACAGCGCCATACAGGAGTAAATCGATCTTTTTACTCGTGAATGCGCTTGCGCAATGAACGAGTATAGCCTTCCATCCTTCCATCGATTTGTTGTTAACATTATGCAAATTAGGTATGCTCACGGGCGCTTTCTAAATGTCTCTCCCCTCGGCTGTGAATAAAAATACAGCTTTACAAAGGTACCTCTCTCCAATATCACTGTTTCCTAAGTTGTCTCGCTATCCCTATAATGAATATTTCCCATCGATACTATGCTGTTCAAAGGAACGATTCAAATATATCTAACGCATTCACGAGTGGCTCATAGACCCCTTTGATTTTTGAGTCTAATGCGCATGCGCTTTAGACTCTATGTAGTGGAAAAAAGCTGTTAGCAATCCCAAGGGAATGTTCGGGATCGATAATCGTCCGGTGTAATTGTGCTTAAACAATAGCCGGCCTCATTGCGGGCTTGGTGCGGTGATCGTAATCCAATCAGGAAGCAAGGATGTTGTTAACGAAGCAACGGTCGAACGGAGCTCGAACACGACACGCACTTGTGAAAGAAATTGTCATGTATGTAATTGGAATAAATGTTCTACAGTGCAAAATAATATGAATCCTCGTTTTCAAGTGTGAAGCCACTGAAAATGTTCTCTTTCCAGCTGCATGTTTTTTTATAATCCGTGGGAAACGCAACGTGAAATCGACATCTTTTGATGAAAAGATTCCGGAAGTGACATTTGTGTGCATAAACAAAAAATAACTTTGAAAAAAATTAAATTAAATAAAATTGTAGTCAGCAATTGATTGTTCAATTCAACTGAAACAGGATTTCATTCACGGAATGCAACTTTCATTAAAAAGAGTTTTTTTCACCATTCAAGATTCAATCTGGAGCTTGAAAACAACAGTAAGCAAGACAGTGTAATCAAATTACATTTCGTGCGGAATTTGCATAAATATTGAAACTTGCCAAAAAGTAGTTAAGGCAGAATGAAAACTCGCTTTAATAGTTATTGAATTCCGATCTGATTGTTATTTCCATGTATTGACTATTTGGAAGCTGTTCTCAGTCATGAAAACGAAACTCTTTTCATTCAACTGCTTGTAGTGTTTAATAGACGTAAAAATATTTCGCTTAATTAAATTACATTCTGCACGCAATGTTTTCTTTGCTCTCCTGTGTCGAAACGTTAAAAGGTAATTGAAATCTTTGTTGAGCAGTATTGCATAAATTGCAAAGGAATTGAAAAAAATATATTTTGGCTTATTTTGATGTGATTTAGGATATTTAGAATACTAAATAAGCGCCTGTATCTTGTCTATCTATGGGGCGGACCATTATTTTTTTGGAAGCAGGGGGATGAAACTTTTTTCAAGACAAACAATTTTTTTTCTGTATCGTTGTCTGTGAAAACATTTTTTCCGGTGTCATCTTCCTGCAGACAATTTTTTTCATGCCTGCAAAAAATTTAGTTGGGCTTTTTTTGCTTTTGCAAACAAATTTTTCAGGATTCCCCCCCCCCCCCCCCCCCCCCTCTAAATCTGTACGATCTTCCTATGGTCTACAACGCACTAATCTTTTAACATGAATAAATATATATAAATATATATACTTAAGAGAACAAATGTTATCGACTTCTTCTGAACCACTCTTACTCTATGCTCTATGCCGTAAATACCGAAACTACTTCAACATATTTCAACCGCAATAACAATCCATGACGCATTAGACTCATGTACCCACTGGGTACTATTTTTTATATTGCTGAAGTCATTATTCCCGCATTACAAGAGAAGTGGTCCTTTTCTAAACGTCGACTGTTATTTCATGCGAGGGCCACGTTCTTCAAACGAAAGATCTCTCTTAAGCGCCTACCATTAGCTTCACGGCAAACTGAAATAAGCGCCCCATATGCATGGCGCTTAATCAAATCATTACGCTGACTTTCTCTAGATTGACAAGGGTATATATTTTAGTGGCTCAACAGCTCATCTTTGCAGAAGCTGTAGGGCTTTCTAGTTCTGCGTGGGACAGTATTTCTGCAATCTAATCTGGTGTCCGTTTAAAGCAATCCAGCAAATCAACAATGTGGGAATTACTGAAAAGGGTTTGGCACTGACCCTTTCTATTGTGAAAGACAAACCCTTTTAACGTCAATGTTTAAATTCCTGAGTACTTGTATTTAATATTTAGTGTTGGCTTGCGCTCATTAAGGAACAGAACTATTGAATTAAGTAGGCTCTAAATAGTTTTCCTTTGTTTAGAGTCCTAAAACAAAAATTCGCTAGAAAGGCGATTTTTTGCCAAACTAAACTATTTTACTTTTCTACAGATGTCTTAGCAACGGAGGTTACCATAGCATCGATTGCGTTATTATTTTGTATTTTAACAAAGCTGGTTTCGATTGGGCAGCATAAAACAAAGGATTTTTTTCTGCTCAATCAGGAGCTAGCATTCGCAGAGTCGTTTGAAAATGATCTGGAGAGACTCGTTTCCCAGGGGCTCTTCCTACCACGAAAACTTTCGCCGCTACGATTTCTGCCCGGTTTACTTCGTTCGCCCCGGCTAACTGCTAACTGTGGTCGGGCATTTCCCAGGATAACTGTACTGATCTAAATCCCATGAATTTCGTGATTAGTAGAACGCTGATTTATGTATACAAACTGGGAATCAGTTTTGAAATCATATGTTATGTATGGAAATGATTTCAAATCGGATTCCCATACAAATGCCGTTGAAAACTCCTATTAAAACGATCAAAATAATCCAAATCCTGGTATTTTTGAGCCATTTATAATGTGGAAAACACAAAACAAAAATCTACTAAAAATCCATTGCACGAGACACTTTCAACACAACATTATTGCATTAACATTGTTACACGAGAGGATTTTTTACGCAGCGTTAAAAATTCGTACAAAAATGTTGCAGGTTTATAAAAGCAGTTCAAAAACCTCCAAAATGTTGCATTAAAAATCGTTCAAGGCGCCATGTGTTACGCAATATTGATTTAAAACGCGTTAACGTACTGTGATAAAAAAATGGAAACAGAAAAAATCGAGAATTAAAACTGCTCAAATCGAGAACAATGCCTTGAAATAAATGTATTTCTTTGTAAACAAGATTATAACTTCCGTCTCGTTCGTCTGTACAGCAAAAACAATAATCAATAATGTATCAACGCTTGTCAAAATTTCCGCGAAATCCACCTGAATTCCAAGATTCATCAAAGAGTTCAGACTGTCTTCGACAAAGCAGAAAAATTCGAGTTTTTTCAGCCATCCATAATTCTTTTGTGTTCATGCTAATCTGCCCGCCAAGCCTCGACAGCATGCACAAAGTGCAAAAGATTGCTTAACGTCGGCGGGCAATTAACATAAAACATAAAAGAATTGTACACAACGTGAAAAGGGTCTATTGCTCCAAAAAAAGATGTCTTTACCGCGTAACTCAGATGAAGAAATCAGTTCTCAAACCAGTGATGTGTTCGACGATGTGAACAGAGACTTCAAAGAAGCTTTTGACATTTTAATCCGTGCGACAAACAAAGTTCGCAAAGAAAAGGAAGCTCTTGATGAGGCAGCGAAGAAGCTCGAGCAAGTTCATTTCCCGCAGGCGATAGAACTCAATGTCGGCGGCCACCGCTTCCCGACCAGTTTGGAAACCGTGAAAAAAGATCCAGGTAATTAAAATTTCGCCATCTTGAATGCATACCGGAAACTTGTGGTACAGAAATTTTCCCTAATTCCGTTTTTTAGCTATTTCTCATCTCAGAGCAACTGTGGTGAGCTGAAATCTTTCCACTACATATATTTATTGTGCATATTGGAGTTTCTTCTGAAGTTTCGTTGGCTGAACTGTTTTAATTTCGTCGTAATTTTGGAAAATATGAGTTGTCGAGTTGAGTCCAGTTAAGCGCCCTAATTCCAGACGATCATTAGACGATTTTAATCTTCGTTTTCTTTTGCATTTTTTGCCTTCGTAAAACACAAATATTTTATACCATATACCATCGTTCGCGGAATAGAAAGTAAAGTTATTAAAAGTTAAACCTGGCTGGCTTAGTTGCCAACAAAGCAGGTGGCCGAAAATACATGGAAGTAGTTCCGAAAACGAATTTAAATTTTCAAACTGTAGTGACTGATTATTAAAACTATTTTGGCTTTGCTATTGTTAGTGCTCAGATTTATGCAGACCAATCAAAAATATAACAAATTTCTGTTCTCGCTTGACTGGCGAAAAAGCGTTACCGATAAACGAATAATCAAAATTCTGTTCCTATTTTAGTTATTTTATTTGCAAAGGATAAATTCGAAAGGAACTGGGGCAACAAACTATGTTAAAGACATAAAAACATTCGCTTTCTTTATAATAGGGCCAGGCTAAACATGGCGGAAAGATTGCTGTGCCGTGTATTTCCGTTTAGCCAGGTGGCAATCAATTATATTTTTCGAATGCTTTACAAACATTTCCTTGCTGCCTAGGACAAGATCTGTTGTCTTCTATCTTCCACGATCAGTGATGTTTCTCGTTTTATCTGAGGCCCTTGTACACTTTCTTTTCAACCATGTTTGTCTCAGGTTCGATGTTACACGCCATGTTTTCGGGAAGATTTGACACAAAGCCAAGCGAGGATAGATCTTACTTCATTGATCGCGATGGAACTCACTTCCGGTATATCCTGAATTATCTTCGCACTGGTCAGCTTATTGTCCCTGAAGACGACATTGTTCGAAGAGAGCTGTTAACTGAGGCTGAATTTTATCAAGTTGAAGGACTATGTAAGGTGCTGAGAGCAAGACCCTTCCACGATTCAGTGATCCTGTCATCAGATCAGCGCCAAACATTGATTGGCTGGCTGAAAGACACACTCACAAGTGTTAGCTGTAATTACACCTTGTTATACCGGGCTTCTCGTGATGGCTGGTCCGCTGCCAACTTTCACTTTTGTTGTGACAACAAGGGACTGACTGTGACAGTGATCAAGAGTGGAAATTACATATTTGGAGGATACACCGTGCAACAGTGGCAACAGTGTGAAGGTAGGTCTCAGTTAAATGCCGTTCGAGTATATATTGCCTAGTCCAAAGAGACCTGCCCGATACATAGCAATGAAACAAAAGCCTCTAAATCTCTTTGTAAATGTAAAGTCACATTAGCTGGAAGTATTTCTGGCGGGCGAGTGCGGAATATACCGATCGAGTTTTTTTGCCAACATACTGGATTGGTAAGATCGAGGAAGTCGAGAAAGCCTGAAGTAAGTAAAAATGTTGACAAGGGAGGTGGTAGTCAGAATGCCAAACTGGTGAAGGGAGGGGTGGGGGATGGCGGAAGACATACTGGATTTATTTCTTGCGAGCGTTATTATCGATCTATTACTTTCTTTCTTCATTAGGTTCTGAATGTTGGAAAGAAGCAGCTGGCTCTTTCCTGTTCAGCCTTGTCAACCCAAGCGGTCTGCCACCAACAAAGATGCCTTTGAAGGCTGGGCGAGAAGAATTTGCTATCTATTGCAACAGTAGCTTTGGGCCGGTATTTGGATATGGCAATGACCTTAGTATTGCCGATGCACCAAATTCAAACACCTGCTTTTCAAGGCTGGACGACACTTACCAGTGCCCAGCAGGTCAGAATCGTCACACCTTCCTAACAGGAGTTGAAGAATTTACTATCAGTGAAATGGAAGTTTTTGGGTTCGACAAGTAACGAAGCTTATACCGAGTATGAGCGGCTCAAATGAAATACGCTTTGCAAACGATCACATCTATTTTCAAGTAGCAAGCAAACAACAAGCGAGTAACAAATGGCCACAAATCCATTAAATTAATTGGTTAATTCAGATATCGACCGCAGCTCAAACTCTTCCATATGTAGATAATAAAACTGACTAAAATATAGATTTAGGCAAACCTAGAAGAGGAGCTCCACAGTAAATTATTTCTTGAGGGCGGTTCCGACTTACAAATAGCGACAATAACGTTCAGAAACCAGGAAAGATTTATCGCGTACTGCAAACAGGAAAATACTGGTATATTAGTGAATGGTTATTTCCTGTTTTATTTGACTTACTACAATACTCTCTTTCATTAGTTTTTTTAAGGTAGGGTCTCAGCACGCTCACGTGCAGTGCAAGTGACGTAAGAACGGAAGGAATGACGGACACGTAGGCGACAGGTGACAAACACAAATTTTCAGGCTCCGCGCGCGCGCGGCCTCGGTGCGCGCGAGAGCCCTGCTGATAATGTAGTGATGTCTTGAAACACCTGTCTGTCAAACCACAACCAAACTTTTAGTGTCCAACAGGCCAAAATGCTACCTCGTTTTTCACAGGGAACCAGAGCTTTACTATCAATGGAAAGGAAGTTTTTTGGTTTGAGAAGTAAGAAACTTGATATGACAGCATGATTTCAGATCTTTTTGGTGACATGTTATAGTCTCTCTGTTAGTGATTATTAAATTTGTTGAAGTTGTAACACAGTACTGATAGCGCTATAGATTATTCAGTAAAGTAAAAGTTTTTTAAATCAGTTTAGTGTTTGTTATTACATTGATACAAGTAACTAATTCATTGATTGGTTAATTCGGAAGTTGACTGCAGTCAACATTCTTTCATCTTGATGTTGAAATGATGTTGGATTGCTCAAGTCATTCCCGCATTACACTGAAGGGAAGTAGTGCTTTTCTCAACGTCGACTGTTACTTCATGCGAGGTCCACTTCCTTCAAACGAAAATTCTCTCTTAAGCGCCTTCCATGAGCTTCACAGCAAACTGCAATAAGCGCCCAGGGCGCTAAATCAAATCATTACGCCGACTTTCTCTAGATTGACAAAGGTATATAGTTTAGTGGCTCAACAGCTCATCTTTTCAGAAGCTGTTGCGTTTTCTACTTCTGCGTGGGAAACTATTTCTGCAATCTAATCTTGTGTCTGGTTATAGCAATCCAGTAAATCAATAATGTGGACACAAAGGGTTTGTCACTGACGCTTTCCATTGTGAAAGCAAAACCCCTTTTAACGTCAATGTTTCAATTCAATTCCTGACTACTTGTATTTAATATTTAGTGTTGGCTTGCACTCATCAAACGTTTCTTTCGTTAAGGAACAGAACTATTGAATTAAGTAGGCTCTAAATAGTTTTCCTTTAGTTTAGAGTCCTAAAACAAAAATTCGCTAGAAAGGCGATTTTTGCCAAACTAAACTATTTTACTTTTCTACAGATTTCTTGGCAACGGGGGTTACCATAGCAACGATTGCGATATTATTATTTTGTATTTTAACAAAGCTGGTTTTGATTGGACAGAATAAAACAAAGGATTTTTTTTTTGCTCAATCAGGAGCCAGCATTCGTAGAGTCGTTTGGAAATTGGTCTGGAGAGACTCGTTTTCCAGGGGGCTCTTCCCACCACAAAAACTTTCGCCGATACGATTTCTGCCCGTTTACTTTACCCCGGCTAACTGCTAACTGTGGTCAGGCATTTCCCAGGATAACTGTACTGATCTAAATCCCATGAATTTCGTGATAAGTAGAACGCTGATTTATGTATGCAAACAGTGAATCAGCTTTGGAATCAGTCAGATCTCCAAATTCTGGTATTTTTGAGCCATTTATAATATGTAAAACACTAAACATGCAAAAATCTGCTAAAAATCCAATACACGTGACACTCAACACAACATTATTGCAGTAATGGTAGGTTACACGAGGTAACACGATTTTTAACGCAACGTTAAAAATTCGTATGTTGCAGGTTTACGAAAGCAATATATAGTTCAAAAACCTTCAGAATGTTGCATTAAAAATCGTTCAGCGCGCCATGTGTTACACGATATTGATTTAAAACGCGTTTAACGTACTGTGATAAAATAATGGAAAAAGAAAAAATCGAGAATTGAAACTGCACAAATCGAGGACAATGCCTTGAAACAAATAAATTTATTTCCTTATAAGCAAGATTGTAACTTCCGTCTCGTTCGGCTGCACAGCAAAAACAACATCAATAATGTATAAACCCTCGCCAAAATTTCCGCGAAATCCAACTGAATTCCAAGATTCTTCAAAGAGTTCAGACTGTCCTCGACAAAGCAGAAAAATTCGAGTTTTTTCAGCCATCTATTATTCTTTCGTGTTCATGCTAATCTGCCCTCCAAGCCTCGTCAGTATGCACAAAGTGCAAAAGATTGCTTAACGTCTGACGGGCAATTAACATAAAACATAAAAGAATTTTACACAACGTGAAAAGGGTCTATTGCTCCAAAAAAAAGATGTCTTTATCGCGTAACTCAGAGGAAGAAACCAGTTCTCACACCAGTGAAGTGTTCCATGATGTGAACAAGGACTTCAAAAAAGCTTTTGACATTTTAATCAGTGCGACAAACAAAGTCCGCAAAGAAAAGGAAGCTCTTGATGAGGCAGCGAAGAAGCTCGAGCAAGTTCATTCCCCAAAGATGATAGATCTCAATGTCGGTGGCCACCGCTTCTCGACCAGTTTGGAAACCGTGAAAAAAGATCCAGGTAATTAAAATTTCACCATCTTGAATGCATACCGGAAACTTGTGGTACAGAAATTTTCCCTAATTCCGTTTTTTAGCTATTTCTCATCTCAGAGCAACTGTGGTGAGCTGAAATCTTTCCACTACATATATTTATTGTGCATATTGGAGTTTCTTCTGAAGTTTCGTTGGCTGAACTGTTTTAATTTCGTCGTAATTTTGGAAAATATGAGTTGTCGAGTTGAGTACAGTTAAGCGCCCTAATTCCAGACGATCATTAGACGATTTTAATCTTCGTTTTCTTTTGCATTTTTTGCCTTCGTAAAACACAAATATTTTATACCATATACCATCGTTCGCGGAATAGAAAGTAAAGTTATTAAAAGTTAAGTCTGGCAAGCTTAGTTGCCAACAAAGCAGGTGGCCGAAAATACATAGAAGTAGTTCCGAAAACGAATTCAAATTTTCAAACTGCCGTGACTGATTATTAAAACTATTTTGGCTTTGCTATTGTTAGTTCTCAGATTTATGCAAACCAAGCAAAAATATAACAAATTTCTGTTCTCGCTTGACTGGCGAAAAAGCATTACCGATAAACAAATAATCAAAATTCTGTTCTTATTTTAGTTATTTTATTTGCGAAGGAAAAATTCGAAAGGAACTGGAGCAACAAACGATGTTACAGACATAAAAACATTCGTCATCTTTATAATAGGGCCAGGCAAAACATGAAAAGATTGCTGTGCCGTGTATTTCCATTAAGCCAGGTGGCAATCAATTATATTTTTCGACAAGATCTGCTGTCTTCTATCTTCTACGTTCAGTGTTGTTTCTCGTTTTACGAGGCCTGAGACACTTTCTTTTCCACCATGTTTGTCTCAGGTTCGATGTTACACGCCATGTTTTCAGGGAGATTTGACACAAAGCCAAGCGAGGATGGATCTTACTTCATTGATCGCGATGGAACTCACTTCCGGTACATCCTGAATTATCTTCGCACTGGGCAGCTTGTTGTGCCAGAGGACAAGATCATTCGCAAAGAGTTGCTTATTGAGGCTGAATTTTACCAAGTAGAAGGAATAATTAATGGGCTAACAGCAAGACCCTTTAACGATTCAGTGATCCTGTCATCAGATCAACGCCAAACATTGATTGGCTGGCTGAAAGATACACCCACAAGTGTTAGCTGTAATTACAACTTGTTATACCGGGCTTCTCGCAATGGCTGGGCTGCTTCCAACTTTCACTCTTGTTGTGACAACAAGGGACCGACCGTGACAGTGGTCAAGAGTGGAAATTACATATTTGGAGGATATACCGAGCACCAATGGGAACAGTGTGAAGGTAGGTCTCAGTTAAATCCCCCTCGAGTATAGCCTAGTCCAAAGAGAAATGCCCGATACAAAAAAAAGCAAGAGCCTCTAGACCACATCGTAATAAAGGCAAACTGACTTTCATGCGCCTGCATAGCAGACGTATTTCTGGCGGGCGAGTGCTGAATATTCCGATCGAGTTTTTTTCGTCGCCAAACTGGATTGGTAAGTTCGCGAGGAAGTCGAGGAAGCCTGAAGTAAGTAAGAAACTTGACAAGGGAGGTGATGGTCAGAATGCCAAACTGGTGGGGGGGAGGGAGGGGAGACATGCTGGGGTTAATTTAATAAAACATTTACAACTGTAATTTACAAGTGTAGCTATTGTTTTAGAGGCTGTAAACAATAGCTGCCCCTGTAAATTACACTAGTAAATGTTTTATTAAATTCACCCCTTGTTTAATTTCTCGCGAGCTTTATGATCGATAACTTACTTCCTTTTTTCGACTATTTTACTTGGTTACCAAGGAAAATGGTAAGAATTGGGATCATTGGTGGCACTCTCTGACACACATTTTTGTATACTCTCAAGGGACTGTTCTAATTTGTCAAGGGAATACTTTTCGCTGTGGGCGATAAAAACGTCACTGGATAGGAATGCGTCCGCAGTTTTCGATCCCGAAATGTTATTTTCACGCGTCGCTCGTCATTTAGGCTGTCTAGCCTTTTGCAAACTACAGGTAGGTATTTTTTAAAGATCTGTGCTATTCATCGATTGAATTGCTTAGTTTTACATGCTTAAAAGCTGCTGCGAATCTTCATTGTCAGAGGATATTGGCCAATGCTATTTTCTATTGTTACAAGTCTATTGTTTGTCGTCTTCATTGAAAGAAGGATTTTTAGCTCGTCACGCAATCTTTTGTTTTGACCACAATTCACGGACTTGATCACGACAGCAGCTTCTCAAGACTTCAGACAGGAAAATGGTAATGTACAATATTGCTTCGAACTTAAATGGAATTTTTAGAGGGATCGGTAAAGCCACTTAGTGAAAAATTGACTGCAAAAAGCCGTCGGGCTAAAATTAAATTTACGCTTTAGCGTGAATAATGCAGGATCTCACGGCTTCAGAAATATGCAGAATTTTGAAGCTTTGATAAATTAGTAGCTACATCTTGAAATGAGAATTAATCTAAAACAAAACTTCCTTCAAGTTTCTTTCATTTGCCCAGTTTACGTTTGGAATTTTAGGCTCCTGAAGCGTATTGATTTGAAAAGCGCATGGTGACATCTGATATGCAGCGTGCGGCCGACTTACTGTACCATCGCATTGTTGTTTATTTAATAATTGTGTTCAGTTTACGACCTTTTACATGCAAAGATTTACTACAGTACTTCGGAAAATGCAAACAAGTATTTTTTTGTTATTAGTTATAGTGATGGATAGCATAAAAAGCAATCTGAGTGTTAATTTTGTGGAAGGAATTCAGTAGTTTTCCGCTATCTCACGGCAATCTCACGGCTTATCTCCAATTACCGCTTTTCTGTACCAAGATAATACCACTGGTGGTTAAATAAATGTCAGTGACAGTTATACAGAATGAAAACCTACCTTTCATAAAAAGCAATGTGAGTGTTAATTTTGTGGAAGGAATTCAGTAGTTGTCCGCTATCTCACGGCACCATGATTCGCAAATTATTATCCCCAGTTACCGCTGGTGGTGGTTAAATAAATGTCAGTGACAGTTGTACAGAATGAAAGCCTACCTTTCACCAGAGTGTTTCGAACTAGTGTTATATTTTGTAGAAAGAGTTCGTGTTTTTGCGAGTTGTTAAAATGACGCACGGAGGTAAAGAAATTTTTTTCACCGTCTTCAAGTTTGGTTTGGGATCAATTTCTCAAGGTTGATAATTAACATTTCAAACCATGAATTGGTCTTTCAGCGTGTCTAGTTGTAATAAACGTTTACTTCAGAAAAGAATTGTTTGTCTGAATTTAGTACGTACGCATATGGTATATTTTTTCCCACTCGCACGTTTGTGTTAAAAGCCGTAAAAGAGCCAGGAATTTTTTTTTTTTGGGGGGGGGGGGGGGGGGTGGGGTGGGGTGGGGTGGGTGAGCGCTAATAAAAGCCTTCTGGACTGTGAGTCAATGGGTTAGTGCATAAAAAATCGCTTTCAATACTAACATTTCCCCAACGCATACTCCATGCGAAATAGTCGAATCTCGAAGAGATCTTTGATTTCATTAGGTTCTGAATGTTGGAAAGAAGCAACTGGCTCTTTCCTGTTCAGCCTTGTCAACCCAAGCGGTCTGCCACCAACAAAGATGCCTTTGATAGCTGGACAAGAAGAATTTGCTATCTATTGCGACAGTAACTATGGGCCAGTATTTGGATATGGCAATGACCTTCGCATTGTCAATGCACCAAATTCCAACAACTGCTTGTCAAGGCTGGATAACACTTACCAGTGTCCAACAGGTCAGAATCGCTACACGTTCCTAACAGGATATCAAAACTTTCTTGTCAGTGAAATGGAAGTTTTTGGGTTTGATAAGTAAGAAGCTTGTACCTAGTATACAGTATATGAGCGGCTTATATGGAATACGCTTTGTAAAGTCTGTAAATGATCACATCTATTTTCAAGTAACAAGCAAGCAACAAACAAGTAACAAATGGTTACAAATCCATCTAATATTTAATTAATTGCTTAAATAAGTTATCGGCCGCAGCTAAAACGTTTTTAGGAAAGCCTAAAAGCGGAGCTCCACAGAAGTTTATTTCTTGAGCGCGGTGCCGGCTTACAAATAGCGACAATAACGTTCAGAAACCAGGAAAGATTTATCGCGTACTGCAAACAAGAAAGTACTGGTATATAAGTGAATTGTTATTTCCTATTTTATTTCACTTGTATATTTCCTTACTTTAATTTGTAATGGTATTAGGACTGAGTGGAGTCCAATTCGGTCTGTAATCATACGAGTGATTAACAAAATCGGACGACCGCGTAGCTGGAGTCCGATTTGTTTAATCACAAGTATGATTACAGACAGAATTGGACGACACAAAGTTCTTTTACCAATTAATCAAGTATAACAAAATTCGAGAGAAAATTAAATAAGATAAAGCGAAGCTTACTAAGGACTTATCATCAGTAAGGCAAAAAAGGCATTCTTGAAGCGGAAGGTTTTAGGAATATCAAGGAGTATTTAGTCACGCGAACTTTGTTATTGGACACCTTGTTATTGGACACTTTAGCCGCCCCCGCTCCAATTTGGTAAAAAATAGGGCGTGCTAAAAACCAATCAGATTCGAGAATTTTGTTATAGTTGTGATTAACTCTACTATACCCTTTTTTGTTAATTTTTTAAGTTAGACCTAGTGCTTATATTAGCCTGCATAGTAGACGTATTTCTGGTCAGCGCGTGCTAAATATTTTGATCGAGTTTTTTCACTTAAACATTCTTAATAAAAATTCTTCACAATGCATGCTCAAATGTGTAATTTTTTAAGACCTCAGCTTGCGCACGCGCAGTACAAGTGACGTACGGACGGATGGTGGCAACCAAACTTTTTCAGGCTCTTCCTGGCTTCGGCGCGCGAGAGAGCTCTGCTAATAATGAAGTGATGTCTTCAATTAGAGAAACTAAACATGACGAGGTATAGTTCTTGTTTTAACAAAACAGAGACTAAACAGAACGATACAAGGCTGACAAACAGCCTAGGAGGCGGCATTGGCGAGCATCTCAAGTCAATCAAGATTCGACCAAAGGGTATGGGAAGGATAACATGTACTAGTAAAAGGAAGCCAAAAATAATATACGATTTTAAGTCCGTCGCAAGGGAAAGCAAGATATTGACAATGAAATATGTGTCCAATGAGTCGAATTATGGTTATGCATTCTTTCTTTATAGCAATATAAAATTAGTAAGCGCTCGCTCCCTCGTGTTCTCTTTTACATGACTTGTAACTTAGATCTGCTGGATTGTGTTAAGTCAGAATTGAGCAGGTTGTACACTTGAATAGAACAACGGAATCTCTGAGAAAACATCGCTGGCTGCCTACAAATGTGAGGATACCATAAATGATTTAATAAACGCGTGGATCCCGAGCGTGAAGGGTTCGGCTGGCAGGGATGAGAACGTACGGTTGTTAATTTGCGTAGTATACACCAATTCCTAAGAAAACAGCATGTAAACATTTCCCCTCGGCCCGCTAGCCCGCTAGCTCCGCGTGGAACGAAACCAAAATATGATAAGCCATACCTGGAACCATAAATACTTAATTATCCCTGCATGACGCTAAATTTCCGCGAAATCGAAAGTTCCGAGAATTAAGAGGAGTAGGGTAAATAGGCCGACATCAAGACAGAATTTTGAAATCTGCCCGAGGAAAATTCAAATTCTCCCTTAATTCATCGACAAACCATACTCGGGATGAAATCCTCGATGAATTATGTATCTTAAAAGTGAATTTTAGGTTTAAAGAAATGTTTTATGAATAATAAGTATGGAAAAACAGACAGTGAAAGAGTTGAAGGCCCTTGCTAAAGAGCGTGGTATCAAAGGTTATTATAAAATGCGTAAAGCGGAGCTGATTGAGGCGACTATTAAAATATATGGTGAAAAAAAATGTACTCACGGCAAAATAATTGAAAAAGATTGCATACACTGTGGTTTTTGCATTCACGATCGACGGCAGTACATGTGTAAAGTGTGTAATAGCGATGGTATATGCATTCACGATCAACAGCAGAAAACATGTAAAGAATGTAGAGGAATCTGTGAACATGACAAACCGAAGCGTTATTGTAGAGAGTGTAAAGGTGATATATGCCGTCACGGAAGAGTTAAATTTTACTGTAAAGATTGCGGAGGGTCACAGATCTGTATTCACAAAAAAAATAAATCTTTCTGTAAAGATTGCGGAGGGTCACAGATCTGTATTCATGGAAGATATAAGCGACATTGTAAAGAGTGTAAAGGTGGTGGAATCTGTGAACATAACCGACGTAAATCAAGTTGTAAAGACTGTAAAGGTAGTGAAATCTGCAAGCATAATCGAAAGAGATATGATTGTAAAGAGTGCTGTGGAAAAGGCATCTGCCCTCATGGTAAACAGAGAGCTTTCTGTAAAGATTGTGGAGGGTCACAGATCTGTCCTCACGACAGACAGAAGACAAAATGTAAAGAGTGTAAGCCAACACACAGAATGTAAATTTATGACATTTGCTTTAATTAAATATTCACAAGGCTGTTAACATTAGTATTCATAACGTGTATCACGTTATGAACACGTGAAGAACAAAAGATTACATTCCTCTCTTCCCTGACAACATCGAAGCCTCGGAAAAAATTTTAAAATTTATCTCTGACCCGCTGGTTGTTAGGGAACTCAGGAATGCAATCTTTTGTTTTACACGTGAACAGTGATTGTATGTTAATCAGTGTCCACGTGAAATGATTACCTCATCACATGATCTTAAACTAGATCTTTAATCTATGCAAAGTATGTGATTATTCATCGAAACATATACCAAGCTAATCCGCCAGCGATAATTGTCAATGCTGCAAGATTAATCTCATGTTTTGTTGTGTCGGGCTTAGCCGGCGTCGGTTGAGGTTCTGTGTCAGCAGCTATCGTCATAGCAGAATCGCTTGCGACCGGTTTAGGCGTCTCTTTCTTTATTACCTTCTGTTTTACCGCATGAGGTAATAAAACCTTACTATTTCCGAGGTTATGTTTTATACCGACCGGCGCGCTCTTAGAATTAACATCTGTATTCACTCCCAATTTCATGGTCGGTTCGACACGTTTCAGTCTATTGTTATAACCGATCGTACTCTCTGTATTGATCACCATTCTCGAAGGCATCAACCACGTACCGGGAGAGACGGCCAGATCGAGCTTAACCTTTGCCTCCTGTACAGCGAGTTGAAATCTCTGTACACTCTTACTTATGTCAGGCTGTTTAATAGCATCTTCCAATAATACGAGAAACTCTTGTCGAACCTCCTGTGCACTTCCAGTCTCTCCGAGAATGCTGCTTCTTACGTTCACCTGTGAACCCAATACGCAGTAGACAAGCGCTTCGATCGATTGATTTAATCTCGCCTGACCGGCGTTAGTCAATCCGTTAGATACCCTCGTGAGAAAGTACTCATAACCATTATCTATATCATTCAATATGTACTGCAGAAGATTACCTTTCGATCCCTCTCCTCCCTCTTCACTGAATTTAAAAAATCCAGGATAGGAAGATTCATGACCTTCCTTAGACGGTCCTACGTAAGAGACCCAAATGTAAACAGATCCTAAACCGTGATTCTCTCCTTTATGACATCGAAAGTCACTATCGGTCGAAATATTAAACTCTTTGCAGATTCTCTTATAAGAAGGAATGTCGTATCTGTTATCCTTTTCGTTAAATGGTGGATCACCGGGTAAAGCGATCGAACTCTGTATTCCCCCCATCTGAAACAGGATTCTCCTTATAGTGAAGTAGACGTGAAACCAGAGAATAGCTCGTATCTGCGGTGGAAGTTTGAGTTCATGGTCAGTCGCATCGATTCCCCCCATCTTCTCCTCTAATAATGAACGCAGGCTCACCCCGCAACCTGTCGTTGCACACCAGACAGCGAAGTTAAGCTGCTGCGGCCAATACCGCATATTCGGTCCGTTTAACCATTCATGCGACTCTTTTGAAGAGGTGTGTTTAATTACCGTATTGGTGAATATGTCTCTGACGGGAACGGAGAAAGAGTCTGTGGGCGTAGCGAAGATATCGAGTCTCTTCAACTTCTCTCTCAAATCGAGGCTTTTAAGTGGTCGACTCTCACCGAAATCGATCGCAGGAATAGGTAATGAGGGATGAGGATTCAGTGTCAACTCTTGCGGAAAATCTAAGGGAAGACCCAACGCTTTTTTCAACTCGTCAGAGAAGTACATACTGTACTGTAATCTTTTCTTAAAGAACATATCAAACTCTGAACCGTCCCTTCCGACAAATTTGACATGCTCTTCTTTATTCTCTCTATCGTATCTTTCAAATACTCGTCGGAATTTAGACAGGACGGCATGGGGATACCGTTCGAGAAATCTGTTCCACAGAGATTTGGGTTCGGGTTTATCATCTTTATTATCATCATCTTTCTTACTGTCTTGATTACTCATATCTATTTATCGATCATATCTTTTTAAACGAAGTAAGGATTATAGGGAGGATCTCTAAATGACTCATCTCTCGATAGCACTATCATACAGTTACAGCTCACTCTGACTGGGCGAGTTTTTTTAATATCTCTGCACGAATCTCTTCCTCCATCTTTTTTACATCCACCTGAGGAAGCGTCGGTGCTCTGTTCTTTTCTCTTATCGATCTCTTCATCTCATAATACTTCTCATACTCTGATTTTATCAGAACAAACTCTTCATGACTTATCTTATTATCGGTTAACGCTTTAGAAACGACGTCTTTTATCGTGTTTATCTTCGCTTGGCAGACAGAGACGGTCTTCTCATGCTTACTCACCTTATTAGATATAGCTTTTGCAAGACTCGCTGTCGCTACGCTCGTCAAGGCGCAGACACCTCCGACCACACCTAATGCGATCGATACAGGAAGCCCGACTCCGGTAAGTCCCGTACCCAATCCTCCTCCGCAGAGAGCGACAGACAGAGTTCCGCTGCCTGTAGACAGATTTAATAATGCACTCCTTGCACGCTTATACTTTCTGTATATTTTTTCACAATCCTGCAGATCTTTCTCTAGAAGGGATAACCAATCTGAACACTGTTTTAATCTGAAGTTTTCACCAGTGTATTCGTTCGGTAACTGAGGGTATATCTCTCTGTAACTCTCCATTTACTTTCTCTTTTGTTTATTTTTAACCTTCTCAACAAAGTAGACAACGACGGCGACTATCAACAACCACGCATTCTTTGCAAGAAAACCGATCGCCTCGCCCGCTGTTTTAAAGATAAAACTCGCTATCGCACCGATCATTCCGGGAAGTATCTCCCCCAGTTTCTTTCCTATGGCTTTAAAACCCTTACCTACTCCTTTACCCAATCTAGACAGACCGCTCTTCAGATTAGAAACGATCACACCGATCACAGCTCCCACAGCCGAGAGAACAGCGAACACGGTGAAACCGTACTTTTTAAAGATCGCTTTAACTCTATCTCTGATTGACATTCTCTCCTCTATCACTTCAATCTCCCTCTCGAGATTCTCTATCTCCTCTCTCTGCTGATCAATGTTACGATCGATGTTCTCTCTCTGACTGGGCCCAGCATATTTACGAGAAGACTCGAGATCTTTTACTTTCTCTCTTCTCCTCGTTATATCTCTCTCATCAGTCTCGATGACTTTCTCTGCAGATGGACCGAGACTCTCTTTTATGGTCTTCGGTAATTTTTCATTAAGTTCACCATCCGGTTTAAAAAGAGGGTAACTCTTACCTCCCTTTCTTTTCATTCTCACAACCACTCGATCATACTCATCGATATCAGATGTGAAAGAGGAGTTTGCAGGATTGACTTTAGGATACTTCTCTCGGATCCTTTCCCAAGCGTCATCTCTCCTCTCTTCTCTTCGTATAAGTGGTGTGTTCTCATCGATAAAAGAGGTCTCTTCATAATTGGGATTATGGAAACCTCTATCTCTTCTCGATGTTGAGGTCATAGGTATCGATTCTCCCTCATCGTCGTCATCACCGGGGTCAGTAGGTTCAAAAGGATTCTCTCTATCGGGTATCTCTGTCGGGTCAACATCCATGATTCTTTACTTGATAAGTAAAGAATCTTTAAACTTATTATTTACTTTACAATAATCTACTCGCAACGTAACCCAACACCAACATCCCTCCTCCGACGTAGACCATCTCACCCACTCTCTGGTCATCACTCGGTCGGTAGTAATCAGATAATCGGGGTTCTTGAAGAGAGTAATCAGGATGTGTCTGAGAGTAGAGTTTGAAAGCCTCATCAGTTTCTGAGAGATTTAAATTAGCCTGATGCTCCTCATCTCTCTGCTGATTATACCAATCCAACAGTCTCTGTCTCTTCTCTTGGTAAGCTGCGTAATCTTTTTGATACTTTTCCAAGGCTTTATCGTGTCGAATTCTCTCTGTGTCCGTATCAGATCCGCTAAGATACTTTGCCAAATAAGATCCACCGACAAACGCTGTAGCGTTTAAAACTGCTCCTCCTATCATTAACGCAATCGTCGCCATATGAATATTATTGGTGAAACCTTTATCATATTTATTTATTAATACTCTTTACATGGTGAAACCTTTATCATATTTATTTATTAATACTCTTTACATGGTGAAACCTTTAAGATGGGAGAATTTTCTGTTTCTCCAAATACTCTTTCAAGTACATACTTCCTGACAGAACAGCGACCCATTTACCGTAGTTAACAATGCTGGATGAGGGGTCGTTTATGAACGATTCTTTCATAGCCTTCTTAGCAATGTATCCGACTCCCGCCGAGAGGCCGATCAGAACGGATGCATCAGTGGCGGTCTTCACAAGTTTATTCTCTGACATTTTTACTCTTCAGAGATTATCTTTAAATAAATCTCACAAGAATGTGTCGTAATCATTCCCCTTCTTTTTCTCCTCTTCGATTCTTTTTAACTCTTCTTCTCTCCTTATAATCATTCGGTGATTATACTCTCCGCAATCACACATTCCTCCACCTTCGGGTATCTTAACTCCACAGGTGCAGTTCTCTTTTGGTGAACGAAACGTAAGATAGATAGCGAAGGCAATGATGGTCATTATTAAAACCTTACCCCACATTTTAAATAGGAGAGTAAATCTTTAATCTATCTTATTTATAAGTATCAATCCGAACTTTTTATACCCCTCTCCCAAACCGTCAAATATGGTTCTTGCATCTGAGGTCTGTATAGACAGTTTTGTGTCTTTGTAAATATCTAAAACAGAGATAAAATTATACGTTTTCCAACCTTTGCCTGTGTTGGGTACCGTGATGTTAATATTATCGCTCAGACTCAGGAAGGGTGCGGGATTCAGTATGAACTGAACAGTTCCGTTATCATCCTCGTCAGGAGTCTTCAATCCGTCGATAAGAGATATCGAGTAGACGCCTGGATTCTTGATCAGTATTTTCTCATAGTCCTCCTCATTCACGATGAAATCGGGGGGATCACTCTGTCTAACGTACTTTGTATGATCACTCGTTCCGTTTGCAAAGAATCTGATGAAGCTATCATTGTCGTGTTTAAGATAACCTTTATAAAAGATCTTTTTCATCTGCAACTTAATGTTATCGTCGACGTATTTTTTTGTCGCCGCTCCTTTATCGACAGCAGGGTCTTGATGGAGTATTAAATTCTTCTGCATCGAAACGTTTCCTTGATCAAACACTCTCCAAGAGTTCCAAACAGATGTGGGAACGTTATTATAGAATCCTTTACTTCCGTAAAAAACAATGTAGACGGGTAATTTTTGGGGATAAGCGACCCCCGATCTGTACTTTATCACAATGTCAAAGATTAATTTATCAGGATTCCAACTGAAAATCCTTTGGGTTCTTACCAAAGTTCTCACGTGGTTCTCAAAAACGTTCGATTGCTGTGCATATATGACCTCAAAAGAGTTTAAAGAGGCTTTCAGCGTGGCTGACTCTATTAAATTGGTTACACTATCATCCCAGAACATTTCACACACAACAGTGTATCTCGGTTGTTCGGAAGCGTAACGTAGGTTAACAGCGAAGCTGCTTTTGAAAAAATCTTTTTTAAATTTGAGATCGAAATGAGCCGTCCTTTTGTTGAAGGGGTGAAAATCTTTACTTGTGATCACTCCCATTCCTTTAATGTTTAGTTCATCAATGAATTCGTCACCTGAATCTCTCTCTAAAACGTATTTGAAATCGTTTTCCATCTCTCTGTCGACGGTGTAATCAAGTCTCCCAGAGACGTAATCTTGCCACCGTGCCTGTAGAATGGCGTTACGTTCGTTGATGGTTTTGTTAACGTAATTAACGTTCGCAGCGAATGTTGCATCCGAAGAGGATGCCTCTTTAAGATTCTTTATCTCGTTTCCGCTCATGTCTAGATCGCCTGTCATCTTATCTCCCGCTTTACTCACAAGGCTGTTGAGAGTAGTTTTCACCTTCCCGTCCGCGTAACTCTTATTGACTGCGTCTTTGTCACCGACGGGATTGGCGAGGTTTACGATTCTCTTTGATTTAAGATCAAGATTCTTTTTATCGTCTTTTTTTGAGTTAAGGTTCTTACTCGAGGTATCCTTCTTCGAGTTAAGGGAATCGATCCTCTTCAGTATCTCTTCTCTCTGCATATAATCTTTCAAGTAAATACTTCCGGAGAGGATTATAACCCATTTAAGGTAGTCTGTAATGCTTGTTGAGGGATCATCCATATTGATAAAGTAACCGAACCCTGAGGAGATACCTATAAGAACGGAGGCGTCATATATAGTCTTGAAGATCTTCTCTTTCGACATTTATCTTAAGAGAGAAGATCTTTAAATCATGAAGTTCATAGCATCCCCATCTTCGGTACGGGAATCTTTGATTGTTGTGGTCTTTCTATCGCAGGGGGAGGATCGTCTTTTCTGTAAATAATAAACATATTGATCGCGGCCAAACCTATACCGACAAGAGAGATCGCGGTTGAGAAAGAGATCTCAGGAATCCATCCATCTGCTGTGAGAGTCTTACTACTCTGTGACTCTCCTGTCTCTCTCTCCTCAGGTTCAGTTGCCTTCTCAGCCTCAAGTCTCTTCTTCTCTTTCAACGCCTCTTTCGCCCGTTTATTATACTCGGCGAGTCTCTTTCCTGCGGCGACCTTCTTGGGATCTTTCTCTTTTGTTTTAACGTTACTATCAACAGGGGTCTTAGTGATCTGCTCAACATCATCCGACATGTTTTAGTAATGTACTCTGTTGTCTTTAAATCAACTGATGTTGTTGATTTAAGTTTACACAATACTGTTTTAAAACGGTGAATAGAAATAATCATCCTCATCAACGATTTCGTGTCTCTGTACTTGTTCCTCACTCATATTTATGGTAACTCCCCTTCCTTTACCAAAAGCGCTTGCGATTCTTTTAAACTGTTGCATAGTGAAAGCGATGAGATCATCACCTTCCCAGAGATCCTTGTGTTTAAATCTTATGGAGACGGATCTGTTGTTATCAATGGCTGAATAGAATCTCTCTCTCTGATCCTCAGGGATGTTCACTCTGTGATCTACGTAACGCACAACTTTAGGAGAGATATCGATCACCTTCTCTTTCTCAGGTATCTTAACTTTGCGAACTACGTAACATGCGTTAACATGAGACATTTTAATAAGTGATGCGAATTCTTTAAATCATTTTTCTACATACTGATTAACCTTTATTAGTCAAGCTTAACACCCTCTATTATTAGTCAAGCTTAACACCCTCTATTACCAATCTTCCGATAATGAAAGGCTTTAGTTCCCAATAAGGAATGTAGTGAGGTATTCTTATTAAGAGAACCCCTTCATCTCTGCACATCTCATCCTTCAAAGAGTCTTTCATCACTTGATACTCGAAATCTTCCGCACATGAGTGAAATAGGGGAGTGAACCTCGAGTGCTGCACACCGTCATACTCGAATGCCAAACCTTTACCTTTAGGAGTTAACACGTTAGGGTTATAACCGTCCAACTCGAGGTTCTGGTAAGTCCAAGGATTCTTTAACCAATCGGGTCTTACCGATTTAAACTCTTTTTTGAATAACTCTTGAAATATCTTTCTACACTTCTCTTCATATACTCCGAACGACATCTTTAGTTAACTATTAAGAAATGTTTAAGTTGAGCTTAACAGTCTTAATAGTTAAGCTTAACATATTATTCAGTCAATATCAAGAGTCTTCTTCATCCTCCTTAGAATTCTCCTCACTCGGTCTTAACTTTACGTGCTTAGCGACCTTAAAGAGTCCGCTAGCTAACGCTACCAATCTTCCTCCCTTCAGTACCAAGAGACCTGCGAAGTTCGACAGTTCACGTTTAACAAGATCATCGTTCTTCAAGTCTTCATTCAGTGACTCAACATCATCCACGGGAATAACATAGGAGATAAGAACGGATGCCGCAGAGATGGCTGACTCCACCAATCCGGCCGATACTCTCTTTCCCATGACAGTCTTATAACGATTAAAGTATTTTTTCACCTGTTTCGGTGATAGTTTTTTAATATCACCGAGGGACATCGCTTTACCGAGATACTCCTCTGTCGTTCCGAGAGATGCGAGTATCGCGAGTGATTCTCTCTCTTTTTCGATATCGTCATCATCATCGGAGGTCTTATCCTCTTTAACCTCTGGTATCTCTTCGATATAATCTTCGATGTTTGCCATATTGATTTATTACAAAGTCTTCTTTTAAACCGGTATCTCCAGATAACACTCAAACGGATATCTGAGGCAGAGACAGAGTCGAGAGTATCTCTCCTCCTTCAACACTCTGTTAAATACTCTCTTCGTCTCCGTGTCTAAATCTCCTCCGTAATCATCGAACAGGGTCTTCATGCCTACCTGAGAGGGATTGTGAAAAGTTACCACGCAGGCGACGTTCTCTCGGAAGGGTTTCGCGATCGAGGTCAACTGCTGTGTTACCACCCATACACTCAATCCATCATGTCTCCCGGAGAAAGCGAGATCGATAAATTTATTCGAGCGTTGCTTAAGGTCTTTGGAGACGGCGCAGTCATCGAGAATTAACAGGGTGTTTGTTCCGGAGAAGAGAAGTGACACGTCTGTAAGAAGGTCGTTAATCTCTTCAGAGTTGGAGGCATCCGGAGAGAGGACATAGAATCGTTTATCACCTTCGGCAAAACCGTGATAGGTCCTGTTCTTGGCGTAGGTCGGGCAGATAAGAACAATGTACTCAAAGACCTTTCGAAAGGGACCTCTGAGCTGCTCTATTAGGTACTTTGTTTTTCCACAGTTTGTCGGTCCCGTGATTATCATGTGAAAGGGAATTTTGTCTCGTAACTCTTTCATTTATCATTATCTTTTCAGTCTTTTATACAAATATATTTTTAGTTTAGTAAAAATATATTTTTACAATGAACAAAGTTCATTATCACTATCTGTAAATGTGAGGGCCCTCAGTATACGATTGACTTTAAATCTTTGCTCATGATCTCCATCACCGCGTCAGCTACCAAGAACATATGACAGGTGATGTTTCCCGATCCTCCGGTCTTTCTCTTGATCTCTAATTTCACACCGTCTTTTGTGTTGCGCAGACCTCCTCCATGAATACTGTTATCAAAAAAGGTTCTCAAATCAATCCAAAGACCGAACTTATCACCTGCGTAAAAATCCTTCTCTTTTACTGATCCCGATCCTCCCATTCGTCTCTTAATCGCTTCCCAGAAGTCAGAATGAATCATTCCCTTTGAGTAGAGTTGATTCGGCATACCGTTGATATTGATGCTTACCGATCTGATGTCGGGATTGACAAACTTTTCAGAGTCTCGTTTAGTGTCATAATCCTCTTCAAAAAGTAAGAGTATACCCGTCATCGACCTCCTCGATGTATCGACTTTCTCGTTAATTATACTGTCATTCGGTTTTGAGATTTCAAAATTTTTGAGATGATGAACGTTCTCATAGTAAAATCCTTTACCTGTTTCGTAAGTTGCCATCGCCTCAAGAGCCAATTGGTCACTTTTGATGCAGTGGTACTCTAACTCAATGTTTTCAAGTTTATAATTCGGAGGTGTCTTCTTCTCTTCCGCTTTATCATGATTTACAATGTCATTCACCTCAGGTAGAGTTATCTCAAAGGTCAGATCATGAGTAAGCGCCCTCGGATACAGTGACCCGTTATCACAGATAACAGGATGGTCGAGAGGAATTTCATACCTTTTGCCATGAACTTTAGATAGGGCAACCTCTTTTGCATCAGATTCAACCTTATCCCCAGCTTCAGTTCTGAGTTTTCTCATATTCACTGATGAGATTCCCTGTCTTAGTCTATCCTCTCTGTCCTCAGTCTCAAGAAAGAGGTCATGGTAGGTTTGAAAGAGATCATATCTATTTGTATCCTGTAGTGTCTCACCTCCGAAAAGAACCTTGAGTTTTTTAACAAGGTTTCGACCGATATTATTTACGACGGTGTTGTTGGCATGACCGCTGACTATCAGATCGAATATGAGTTTAACACTTCCAGGAACAATCACCACATCATCTGTCAATTTAGGTATGACCACTCGTATTGTATGTCCGGGATTATGAGATGAACGATCGAATGTTATTCTGTTGAGAGATGACTCTGCCTTAAGACCGAGCGGTTCTCTCGGTACTCGGTTCGGTTTTATCTTCTCAGGTACAGAGTACGACGACATTTTAAAAGAGAGAGATGTTATTTTTAAATGAGTAATGTGAAAAATAACCTTATGAGAAAAATATACTACAGCCCCAAAGGTTATTGGAAAGGGTACTCCGCAGTATCGAAGTTGGCTTCCACAGCAAAGGTTGTTGAAAAAGAGGCGAGAGATTGGTTAGAGAGACAGGCACTTTGGCAGATCTATCTTCCTCCACCGAAGTATTTACCGAGACCTCATTGGAGTGTTAGTAGACCGAATGAGATTCACCAAGCGGATCTTCTATTTCTTCCTCATGATAAGGTGAGAAGAAAGACTTATAGATACGCTTTGGTTGTGATCGATGTTGCAACGAGATATAAAGATTCTGAGGCGTTAACATCGAAAGAGAGTCAAGAGGTGGCTAAAGCGTTTGAGACGATCTATAAAAGAGAGCTTAAATGGCCAAAGACATTAATTGTCGATCCCGGTAAAGAGTTTATGGGATATGTTACAAAGTTAATGAGCAGTCATAATGTGAAGATTCAGAGAAGTGAAGCGGGTAACCATCGAGCTCAGGCCTTCGTTGAGAGAGCGAACAGGACTTTGGGAGAGAGATTATTCAGCCATCAGTATGCGCAGGAGATGATTAGTGATGAGAGATCGAGAGTCTGGGTGAAGAGATTGCCCGCCGTTATTAAAGCCTTAAACTCTCAGGTGATCAGAATCACAGGTAAAGAACCCGATAAAGCCCTCGGTTTAAAAGAGGTAGAGATTAAACAGGTTAATTACAAAAGACCTGTTGGATTAAAAGAGAAGAGATTACCCTCAGGTGTTCAGGTAAGGTATCTTCTCTCTCCCGGTGAGGATGAGGGAGGAGAGAGAAGGAGAGCGACTGATCCGATCTGGAGTATTACGGTCTATAATATAAATCGTGTGGTGATATCTCCCGATCAGCCTGTTTTATATTATCTTCTCGACGGACCTAAGAGATCGTTTGTCAGGGAAGAGCTTCAAGTCGTACCAGAAGATACTGAGTTACCTCCTTTATAATGACCGTAAGCGAAGGTGTGAATGTTATCCTTCTGTATGATCCTCTTATCATCGAATGGAGAGAGAGCAATCTTGTTAACCGTCTCTGTATACATGGTGTGTAGATGACTTCTGATTACATTCATCTTTCTCATAGAGGGTTTATTATCGAAGAGGCAGTCTTTGTAATCGTTAAAGGTGATGGTCTTCTTTATCACCGCCTTCTTTACTCCCTTACACTTCTTCTCTTCGTAAGACTCCTCTACTCTGTATGAGTAGAGTTTTGCCCTCAAACCAACGAACTCAGTGATCTGCTTTCCTGAGGCTTCGTCTTTGAACATACCGATGACCTTCTTATTCACTCCTGTGAGAATACCGCTTGGGTGATCCTTCGGGTAATTACTCGTATCGAATCTTAATTCCACATCGTAGGAGATGTCTCTATAAAAATCTTCCGTCTGTATCTCATAGGCCAAGCTATCCGTGTCTGTGAAGAGGAGTTTAGCGCTATCACCGTACTTGGGTTTGATGTAATTATAGTGAAAATCATACATCAAGGTCTTACTAATATCGAGGATTGACATACCGAGGTATACAGGTTTATTAAACTTTAAACTAACCTTCTTCATATGAACGGCTGCAAGTTTCTTAGAGAAGATTGTATGGTGTTGATAATTAGGTTTACACGTCAGCTTCTTCGCCTGAGATTCTCGAGTGACCAATCTTATGTCGACTCTGTTTCTGATGTTCTCCATAGTCTTACCGAATACGGAGTTATTCATCAACTTGAAAAAGTCTTTCTCAAAATCGTTCTGTGCCTTCGCTCTGAGATTCGTGTTAAGATCGATGTACGGCTTTAGCCACGCTGACTCTTCGAATTTAATCCCTCTGTGAATCTTGGTGAGTTTTAATCCGAGAGAGAGATAGAGTTTCAAAGTTTCGTGATGAATAACGTAATTATTTTTATCGTTAAGATTAGGGATAAGTTTCTCTACCTTATTCACTGTGAGTCTCTCCGGTGCTAACGGATAATCGTTATGAAGGTCGTGGAGTTTCTCGGGATACTCCAAGTCAACCTCAAGTATGCACGGCATACTTTTCCAATCTTTCAACTCTTCTCTCTTCATCCATCTAAAACCTTTAGTCGGTAGAGGTTTACACATTGCCCAACCGTATAGATTATTAGCATCGAGATAAGAGATGTATTTTTTCGGTTTATCAGGATCGTAATCTTTCATATAAGGGTTGTTCGCTTTTCCATATCTCGTAGAGATCATTGAGACACCGCCTCGAATTCCTTTCTCTACCATCATTAACATCTCGTAATCACTCAATAACTCCAGTTCAACCTTTGTGATTTTTAAACACGCATCCCATGCAAGTCCTGGAGCTGTGTAATAGAATGCTGGGTCAAGATGGTAATTATCAAGGCAAACATCCCTGAAGTTTTCAATGACGTCTGAGAGAAGGAGAACATCACTCTTGAGATAGAGGTCATGGTAATCTCTCATGGTCTTCATATTGAATGTTTTCCACACATTCTGTGCGTGTTGATAATCCTCTTCTGTGATTCCGCTGTCATTCAATATGGAGTGGAATGACTCTTTCGGTGGAAGTGATGTTGAAGAGAGTCTGTCAAAAGAGTCAAACCAATCGTAGGGAAAGACACCCTTTCTTAATAGAAGTTTTAACTCATTACCTTCATAAAATTCTGTAATATTTTTAAAAGAGTCTTTCGGTAGATTCTTCACCAAGTTTTCGAGGCTCGCTGCCATGAATTTAAAAGAGTCGATGAATCTTATTTTACGCTTGACCTCTTTCTCTTCTCCCTCCTCATCAATAAATTTATCAACCAAGATCTCTTTGGTGAATGAGATGTACTTCTCCTCATTACAGGGTATGCAGTCTATCTTTCCCTCTGATTTACCGAGGTTTTTAATAAATAGATGACTGTCGTAACCGGAGAGATTGTGAAAGATCACTGGATAGAACTTGGGTAGTCTGTATTTTAAATTACATATGCTATGGGCTGCGCCTCTAAACTTACCGGTGAGATGACAGTGGTCGCGAACCTTTTCAGTCTCATCATCTATCTCTTCCTCACAGATGTGACAGTGAGTTGCCTTTTTATAAGTCATCCTGTCCTCCCGCGTCATCACCATCTTCTTCGGTTTTTTAAACTTGTTATAGATCTCCTTGATATCCTTCTCCAAAGACTCGATAAATAATTGAGGGATGTCATCATCAGGAGATTTAGCTGTGTACTTTACAAGTTTGGGATAGAAGAGGTTATCATCGAAGCATTTGATGAGATAACTGAAACCTGAGGGACTGTGCTTTTGATACTGATTGGTAAAGCTTTTACCCTCTTCTGGTTGACATGTGTCAATCTTCTCTGTGAAGCATTCAAAATCAGCATAAACAACGAAGGGAACTCGCTGCTTTTTATAATGATTCTTAAAATATATATACTCTGGTCCTAAGAATTTTCCTTCATCGTCTTTAATCATCGGCATCTCAATCTTGACTTCCTCGTTATTCTGACAGTACTCAGTATGTTTCTCCAGTGATTTCTCTGATTTAAACGAGTTTAAGCATCTGTAGCAGAAATATCGCTTGTGTTGGTGATTATTAATCCCTGAGGATAACAGTCTCGACATGTTCTTTATCCAACAGAAGTGATTGGTCTCTTCGTCAGCGATGAGGAGAAGGTTTATCACCTGTTCTTTCTTTTTGCTTATTCTCAAAGGGTAAACAACCCTTTCATAACCGAATACATTGATTGCGTAATTGTTCTGATTCTCAAACTTATCTATCTGTTTAAGCGAGACGGGAAACTCGATACCTGTCCAGACAAACTTCTCTGAATCTTTTTTCATCTGTTTGCTAAGTCTCTCTCCATGTTCTTTAGCAGGAAAGACTGCTGAGGTTACTGCCCATTTAAAACACTCATTATCATTCTCATTCTTCACGTTGATGATCGCTTTCTTCTCTGCTAAGTTACCCGGTAACTCAATGTATGAAGAGGCAGACAGAGGATTGAAAGGGTTAATGTTTATGTCAAGGTGTTCTACTCGGTCGAATTGCCAACCGGAACCTCTGTTATTAAAATTCTGAATCAATTCAAAGATTTTATCAGTCATCTGATCGTAAATAACAGAGATATCGGTTGACTCTGTCACAATCTCCATTTTAGATGCGAAGGAGTATACATTAATGTCGATTTTGCCTGTGGCGGGATTCTCTTTGGTAAACCTTACGGTGAGAATTAACTTGACTTTTATTGATCCCTTACTCTTTATGAGATTTATAACCCTCGGTTTTACGTTATTCATAAACGTCTTCTCATCCATGCCGTCTATACCGTTCACTCTGAACGTTTTAAAATAACCCTTTATAGACGTCTTATACTCTTTTGGTGTGAGATTATCCTCTTCAGGTAAATTTACATCCTCAATAGGTTGACCTACTTCTTCCTGCCTCCTAAAAATACTGTTTACTCTCTCCTTCAAATTCTCAACTCTTTCATTCACAGCGCTTTTGATAGGTTCAGGGATATAATTTAATAACCACCCTGTAAACCTGTTTATTGCACTCTTTACAGGCGCTGCCACATTAGAGGCAAGATTCCTTATCTGCGTTACTCTCGATGGTGCTGGAATCGGGATATCGACCTCCGGTACCGGAGGTTGGTCATTCGCCGAGTAAAAAATCTCACTCTCCTCCTCTAACGCCTCAATCAGCTCCGCTTTACGCATTTTATAATAACCTTTGATACCACGCTCTTTAGCAAGGGCCTTCAACTCTTTCACTGTCTGTTTTTCCATACTTATTATTCATAAAACATTTCTTTAAACCTAAAATTCACTTTTAAGATACATAATTCATCGAGGATTTCATCCCGAGTATGGTTTGTCGATGAATTAAGGGAGAATTTGAATTTTCCTCGGGCAGATTTCAAAATTCTGTCTTGATGTCGGCCTATTTACCCTACTAGAGGTCAGACGGTTTGTGCGAATAGAGAGGCAGAACATCTCGGGTGTTTCAATATTCTTGGTAGTCGGTGTTTATTACTATACAGTGTCTCGTTGTTCCAAGGAAGATGTCTTCATCACGGAACTCGAAGGAAGAAGAAAATTTACCCTTCGCCAGCGATGAGGCGCTTGAAGAAGTGCACAACCACATCAAAGAAGCTTTCGGTATATTAAAACGCGAGACGAACAAAGTTCGCAAGGAAAAGGAGGCTTTCGATGCGGTGGCAAAGAAGCTTGAACACATTCATTTCTCCAAAATGTTGAATCTTAATGTCGGCGGCCACCACTTCTCGACCAGTTTGGACACTATGAACAAAGATCCAGGTATTTTTAACTTTCAATGTACATGCAAACTAAGTCTACTTATATCACGATATCAGACATTGTAGACGCTTTCACTTTCAAAGGGCTCGGCTAAACGAGGGAATAATATTGTTGCAGTTAGCAGAGAAAACTAATGTTTCCTAGATTTTAACCTTGCGGGAACAGATATGATTCGAAGCAAGTATGTCTTTGAAAAACTTTCAGAAGCACATCTTTGCTACTTGTAAACATTTGTTGTCGCATGGCTAAACTTGGAAAATGAAACCTTTGCAGTTTTATAATCAAATGTTTCCGCAACAGGGATTTTTCTTTTAGCCAGGTCCTCATTGACTTTCCTATACTCATGGTTTTCCAGGTTCAATGTTGCACGCCATGTTTTCGGGAAGATTTGAGACAAAGCCAAGCGAGGATGGATCTTACTTCATTGATCGCGATGGAACTCACTTCCGGTATATCCTGAATTATCTTCGCACTGGGCAGCTTGTTGTGCCTGAAGACAAGGTGGTTCGAAGAGAGCTGTTAACTGAGGCGGAATTTTATCAAGTTGAAGGAATAATTAATGAGCTGAGAGCGAGACCCTTCAATGATTCTATAATCCTGTCATCAGATCAGCGCCAGACCTTGATCGACTGGTTGAAGGAGACACTCACAAGCGCCAACCACGACTATGTCTTGTTATACCGTGCTTCTCGTAATGGCTGGGCTGCTGCCAACTTTCACTCTTGTTGTGACAACAAGGGACCGACTGTGACAGTGGTCAAGAGTGGAAATTACATATTTGGAGGATATACCGAGGAACAGTGGGAACAGCCTGGTAAGTCCTAAAATAACTGCAATAATTCATGTCCCCCAATGGCTGATTACTTAAAAAAAGCGAAAACACGAGCTCTGATGAAAACATATTAAAATGACCTGTAGCAGGATGAATTTTTTGCGAGACTCGCATTCTAAAATTGGGCGTGCGCAAGAATGCGCGAAAGCGAAAGAACAACCTCGTTCCCAGGGTCTCCTTCCGCAACGAAGGATGATTCGGGAACGATCCCCTTTGATGCGCTTTGCGCTCGTCACCAGTGCTATTACACTCGTAACCATTTACAACCATTATTAAATGTACACCTTAGCAGTGTTATTACTTGAAACGTAATATTACAGGCTGTAATATTAAGCTACTGCTGGAGATTATTTTTCCCAGTCTAGCTTCCAGGCCTCCAGCATAGGTAATTCCTGAGTTTTGATTGGTTAACAGGCAATGGTATATGAGCTCATATACCATCGACCACAAATATCGTAGCCGATACGCGTCAACAAAACAGCTGGGGAGCTCAAATATTGCAATTCTTTTGGGCGTTTTTAATAAAACAGTTATTCCACTCGCGCTTGTTGGATATTAGATAGCTATAGCCAACATGGCCAACTCATATCCGACGCGCGCTCATGGAATAATTGTTAAATTGACGGCACCTGGGTAGCCAATCAGATTGCGCGATAACCTGATAGACGGTCAGTGGGTTATGCTAACTATTGATATGGTGCTGAGACCCCGAGGCTAGAAATCTGTAGTCTCTATACATATTCCCAGTGAGAATGCTTACATTAACCAGTTACTTCTTTTGTTGCTTAGCTTCTGGAGCGTGTCACAAGAAAGCCCCAGGCTCTTTCCTGTTCAGCCTCGTCAATCCAAACCGTTTGCCACCAACAAAGATGCCTTTGATTGCTGGAAAAGAGGAAAGTGCTATCTACTGTCACAGCGGCTATGGACCAACATTTGGAGGTGGCAATGATCTTCGTATTGTCAACGCACCAAATTCCAACAACTGCTCTGTAAGCCTGAACAACACTTACCAGTGTCCAACAGGTCAGAATGCTACCACATTTTTGCAAGGGAATCAGAATTTTACTGTTAGTGAAGTGGAAGTTTTTGGGTTCGAGAAGTAAAAAGCGTATACTTTGTAACTGATCTGAAAAGTTGTATGATTTGCAAACAGTCACATCTCAATTAATTGTGTTCTATGTAATATATCAAGCACGAGAGACATTGTTTCATCGGGATATACAAACACCGAGAAGAGAGTTGAAAATACGACGCGTAGCGGAGTATTTTTGACAAAATTTGAAGTGTTTGGATAGTCGAGGAAACACTGTCTCGAGTGTTTGATATATCTTCTCAATTGAAACAAAAACACTAAGGAGTAAACGGAGAAACAAAATCGTAAAAATCTATGCTAATTTAGACCGGGTATCCAAAATGATTTTTGATCAGTTGAGTGACTGTAAATAATAAGCTATAATAAACTTGTTAACATAGGACGATTCATTAAAATAAAAGTTTGTGAAGTCAGTTTTGTTTGTTGTTGATATGTGGACGCTAATAACGAATCCATAAAATGGATCATTGGTTAGTTCGAATATTCGGCAGTAACTAACATCTTTTCATCATTTAAATGTTGAAATTGATTTTATATTTAGCGGCGTTTTCCGAAAGATAAAAATGATTAGTTTTGTTTCCTGCTTTTTAAAAATACATAGAGACTAAATAGAAAAAAAGCTTCAAGGCCAGCAAACTGCTAATCAGGATTTGATCTTTGATCAAAAGGTTTGGGAAAGATAATACTAATATTATAAGTAATATATCAAACACTCGTGAGAGTGTTTCATCACATTTCCAAACACCGAGAAGAGAGTCGAAAATACGTCGCGGTGTTTGGAAATGGGATGAAACACTCTCACGAGTGTTTGAGATATCTTCTCAATCGAAACTAAAACTACGGAGAAAACGGAGAAATAAAATCTAAAAAATCTATGTAAATTAAGATCAGATTTCCAAACCACCGTCAGATTTTTCGTTATGTTAACTAGATGAATTATTATTGAGAAGCGAAAGTAAAACTTTAACGGTCTGTCGCAAACGAAAGCCAGTTAAAACTTTGGCCCAGCGAACGGCTTCTTTTGACTGTTTCTTGTGTCAAATGGATCGAGTCATGCTAATACATTCTTGCTTTAAAGCATTAAAAAATTAGTGAGCCCTCTTTCCATGCTCTCTTCTACTCAATTTGTAACTTAAAACAGATACTACCCACATATACGAGGATGACTGCCAGAATCACAGACCGATTGTTGAAAGGGTGGTTCTCTTCATTTTCGTTAATTCTGAGCGCTAAATTTTCAAATGCCCCCCGTGATGCAGAGAATTAAATTCTGCATTTTCAGAAATTCCCGCTTTAGCCTTTGTTTTTATGGTCTTTTATATCACAGACAAACAACATGGAAAACTAAAAAAGTAAAAACGTGGACGGGCATTTCCTAGCATAAGTGTACTGATCTTCATGATTAGACAGAACGCTGATTTCTCATGTATTCAAGCTATGAATCAGCTTTAAACTTCAAATCTTATATATATTTTCTGAGTTCTTCTCTCCACACAATCATTCTGTTACTATACAGACACCAGCTTGTATGGGCCCCTGTGGTCAAAATTTCCGCGAAATTAAACTGAATTCCAAGATTCGTCGAAGAGTTCAAAACTCGACAACGCAACAGTTCGAACACCTCGTTCTGTGTATTCTACGTATATAGCCAGAGTTTTCCAATTACTCCAAAAAGATGTCTTTATCGCGTAATTCAGAGGGAGAAATCAGTTCTCACACCACTGAAGTGTTCGACGATGTGAACAAAGACTTCAAAGAAGCTTTTGACATTTTAATTCGTGCGACAAACAAAGTTCGCAAAGAAAAGGAAGCTCTTGATGAGGCAGCGAAAAAGCTCGAGCACGTTCATTTCCCCAAGAAGATAGAACTCAATGTCGGCGGCCACCGCTTCTCGACCAGTTTGGAAACCGTGAAAAAAGATTCAGGTAATTTAAAATAGTTATGTACATTCTCCCTGAAAACTACAGTCGGTAATTCCGGCCACAAGTTTACGGCCGTTTTTTTCGCTATTTAATTTCTCATGTCAGAGCAACTACAGCAGTGAGCTGAAATTTTTCCAGCACACATCTTCGTGCATATGTGAATTTGTTACGTACCTTCACCATCTTGAATGCATCGAAAGCTAGTGCTACAGGAATTTTCTCCTAATTCCGGACCCTTATGTTTTTTTTTCGTTATTTCTCTTCTCAGAGCAACAGTAGTGAGCTCAAGTTTTTTACCACATATCTTCGTGCAAAAACGAGTGAAGTTTCGTTGACTAAACTGTTTTACTTTCGTCGTATAATTGTGTTAAATATGAGTCGAGTTGAGTGTCTTAATTCCAGACGATCATTATAAGATTTTAATCTTCGTTTTCTTAGCATTTTTTTATGTCCTCGTAAAGATAAAAAATAGTTTTCAAGTATCTACCATAAAATAATTCGTAGTTTTAACGAGGGCGTTCGCATGGTAGAAAGTATAGTTATTGAAAGTTAAGCCTAAGTTTGCTTAGTTGCCAGCAAACAGGTGGCCAAAATTAAATACACTGGACTAGTTCAGAACTGTCGTGACTGGTTATTAAAACTATTTTGGCAGTTGCTATTGTTAGTGCTGAGATTTATGCAGACCAAACAAAAAAATTTCTGTTCTTGCTCGAAAGTGTGAAAAGGAGTTACGGATTAAGGTATAATCAAAATTGTGTTCTTATTTTAGTAATCATATTTGCAAAAGATAAATTCAAAATGGGGCAACAAAAGATGTTAAAGACAAAAACGTTGTAATAGGGCCAGGCTAAACATGGCGGGAAAATTGTTGTGCCGTGTATTTCCGTTTAGCCAGGTGGCAAACAATTATGTTTTTGAAATGATTTACAAACATTTCCTTGCTGCCGAGGACAAGATCTGCTGTCTTCTATCTTCCACGTTCAACGATGTTTCTCGTTTTACCTGAGGCCCTTATACGCTTTCTTTTCAATCATATTTATCTCAGGTTCAATGTTACACGCCATGTTTTCGGGAAGATTTGAGACAAAGCCAAGCGAGGATGGATCTTACTTCATTGATCGCGATGGAACTCACTTCCGGTATATCCTGAATTATCTTCGCACTGGGCAGCTTATTGTGCCTCAAGACAAGTTTGTTCGCAGAGAGCTTCTAGCCGAGGTCGAATATTATCAAGTTGAAGGAATAATTAAGGCACTAAAAGCGCGACCTGTGATCGTGTTTGAACCCGGAGTATCCAATCGATAAAACAGATTGGATATGAATTTCTCGTCTATACTTTGAGCGACCATTAAGTCGTAGATGTGTAAAACATTAAACATTACTTATAGAGTGAATGTAAGTACATTTGTATTGATTAATTGTTTGTGAAGCTGTAAACTGATTTCGAAACAAAATTACATGTTGTGAGTAGTGTCCTCAGTGGAAGTGGCTATAAGCTTTCCTCGTTTAAAAAAGTTCTAGGTGCACGCTTGTCAACAGAGAACTTGATAAAAACAACATCATAATCCGTTAAAAACTGAAAGTAGATCTAAATGTTCGGTTCGAAATGTAGGTACTTCTGTAGGCTAACTTACTTAAAGGGGCTTTGTCACGGATTTTAACAGATTTTCGAAAAGCCAAAATGTATATTTGTGTCAAAGGAAACCAAAAAATAATAGTCCATTTTTATTAACAATTGCTATATTAGAGCACCGAAACTGTTAACAATCGTCTTTAGCTGCAGATGGCTACGATGGAAATGGATTACAACTTGAAAAGTGTAGCTAAACTTTTCAAGTCGTTTCCACACATCTACAAAAAAATCAATATTTATAGCCGTAGTTAGATTTCTATCCACATATTAAGGTTATATCTTCCTTTAGATGTTCAAAGAAAATGAATGATTTTCATGGTTTAAGTTACATACCACTAATTTCAGAACAGTTTAGACTGGAAAAATCTGCGAAATCCCTGTGACAGAGCTCCTTTAACGTAACAAACTGTTAACAATATTATTCCTATACAAAAATAAAACATAAAACAACAACGTCCGACAAAATAGTAATGGTATAAATCTTATCCATTTGAGGGACGTCACTAATGTGCAAAGCAAGTAAATCGAAGTGAGTCTTATGTATTTCCAAGCCAAAATTAAAGAATCTTTTACACTTCTCTCGTTTCTCATCATATACTCTACTTGAGCTGAGATGACTAAGAGGAAGAACATAGAATATTTATCCGGGTTCGAGCCCTTCCAGGGTCAGGGTCAATCATTATGTTGTGTTTTTGGGTAAAATACTAAAATCTCACAGTGCCCCTCTCCAAATGTCGGCCCCAGAGCCCGCTTTTCTTTTGGTCAGCACAAAAAACGCGAACTCTGGCCAGACGCGATATTTGGAGCATGCGCATAGCTCTTTTGCATGATTCTAAGCCAATCAGGATTGAGCGAGCAATTCTACGCACAGCAACCGGAAGTTCGTGAATCACGGACTTCCGGAATCGGGTCTCGCCTGGGTTCCTGTTCTTGGTGCTGACCAAAAGAAGAGCTGGAACTGGGGACGAGACTGTGCCCCTCTCCGCATTTACACCAGCAAGAGGTCGTTATACTTGGTTCTGACCAAAAGGATCGTGGCCTCTGACGACGAGAATGGTATAATGAACTTGCCAAGAACGAACAGTAATGAGAAAAACAGCAAAGAAGAAACCGACCATAGAATTTGTTATCCCGACATTTCGGAAAGTCAAGTTAAGCTGTCCTTCTTCGGGATTTAATAAAGATACGGAAGGTCGTTACAATATGTATTACTAGAACGGTTAAAGTTGGACATATGATACAATTGTTTGTTATTTGAAAAAAAGTAGGCCAATGGGGTCGAAAGAACATAAACATGGTAAGAAGATGCATAACACTTTTGTAGTGAGTACAGGAATAGAATAGTGGAAAAAAAGTTAACGGTAATCTTCCCCGTTAATACGATGTAGTTGTGTGGTTTTAGCTTTATCTATATTAAAGTAATCGCGAGCTCTGCGTATGGATCTTTTTTTAATTTATGAGTTCGATGTCTGTGAGGTTTTGTCCTTATGGCTCTGCGATGTTCTCCAAATCTGTCACGTAGGCACGTTTCGTCTGCCCAATGTATTCTGCTAGTATATTTAAGGTGTTCTTGCATTTACGACGTTGAAGCATGTAGATGAGATTTTTTGATGCACATGCGATTGTCTGCTTGGTTCGGTGAATGCCGAGTCATGGTTGAACGTGTCCTATCCCCAATCCCTTCACGGTAACGGTTAGCAGGGAAGGTCTTCGCGTGACTTCGCATTTCCGCGAAATCGAAAGTTCCGAGAATCACGACAAATTTGGCGAGTATCTCTACGCAGTCAGTCCTCTAATACAGTGTTTCTTCCTTCCAAGGAAGATGTCTACATCACAAAATTCGACGGAAGAAGGCAGTTCACCCATCCTCAGCGATAAAGCGCTCGAAAAAGTCCACAAACACATCAAAGATGCTGTTGACATTTTGAGGCAGGAGACGGATAAAGTTCGTAAGGAGAAAGAAGCTTTTGACGAGAAAGCAAAGAAACTTGAACACATTCATTTCTCCGAAATGGTACAACTCAATGTCGGCGGACACCTTTTCTCGACCAGTCTGGCTACCCTGACTAAAGATCCAGGTATTTTTAAATTACATAAGACTTTCTTATAGCGACTCAAGGCGAAAATATCGAGAATGGGGCCTGGGTAAATGAGGAAACGACGTTGTTGCGGAAACAAATCAGGCCCGTAACCAGGATTTTTGCTGGGGGTGCGTTTGAGCGCCTCTGGCGCGAGCCCGTAGGGGGGTGTGGGGGTATTCTCCCCCAGGAAATTTTGAAAAAATGGGCTATCTGAGGCCGCATTTCGTGCGTTTTGAAGACAGTTTGTTAAGAAACAAGGCAGATAAAGGTGAAGGTAGCAAGGATAATAATTCTTGTACATTTTTAAATTCGAAACGTAGTTTTAGAAACAGAGCCTTGTAAACATAATTTACAATTTATTTAACTAACAACGACGGCAGTTCTTTTAAAGGAAGACTGGAAAAAGATAGATATCTTTATTTCTTTATTTAAATTACCCAAAGTCGGTTTGTTGATCTCTCAACACTGTGGTAAGCTCCAACTTTCTTGGGTGCTTCTTGGCAAACACATCCACTACCTCCTCCAGGTCGATGTCTGTGTCATAATGAATGTGCATCAGGGCCAGTGAAAAAAGCCTTTCTTGTGTCATACTGGCTCTGTTGAACGTGTGTAGTCTTCTTAGAGCACTTGCAATTGTCTAGCGATTGGTATGATCTGGCTGCCACCTTTCTCTTTTTCTCGTTTTGTTCTCAATACCGAGTGCCGTGTTCCGAGCCAACCAAGTACCCAGTCTCCTCTCTTTTTGGTAGCGCCTGGGAATATTAATGGCAACTTCGAACGGTTCGACTATGTACGGCATTAGTTAGAATGTATCGTTAAAATTAACCTAGAATCACACAATTTGGTCAAACATATGCCACACGAATCTACAAATGGAGGACCCATTGAATGTAAATAGACTAAATAGACGAACAACAGAAATACCATTTCCCTTTATTAATTAATTAATTAATTTACTTATTTATTTTTATACTTTTTTCACAAGGAGCAGAGTTCTAAGGCTCGTGGGGGGGGGGGGGGGGGTGCGGACGCACCCGTCGCACCCCCCCTGGCTACAGGCCTGCAAATGTTTCGCCATCATGATTGAGCCATGCAAATATGTTTTCTGACTACTACTGACTACTACTTTCGCCACTACCCGCGCTGCTAAACTGGGAAACATTAGCAGTTTTACAACATTGACTACGCACTGATTCTCCAGTTTCTTCAACAGTGTTTTCTCCTGAAGTCAGACCCTCACACACTTTTCGTTAATCATGCTTTCCAGGTTCGATGTTACACGCCATGTTTTCGGGAAGATTTGACACAAAACCTAGCAAGGATGGATCTTACTTCATTGATCGTGATGGAACTCACTTCCGGTATATCCTGAATTATCTTCGCACTGGGCAGCTTGTTGTGCCAAAAGACGAGATTGTTCGCAGAGAGCTGTTAACCGAGGCTGAATTTTATTTAGTTGAAGGAATACTTGATGAGCTGAAAGCAAGACCCTTCAAGAATTCGTTGATCCTCTCACTAGGACAACGCCAAACATTGATCGACTGGTTGAAGGAGACACTTACAAGCGCAAGCCACGACTATGTTTTGTTATACCGCGCTTCTCGTGATGGTTGGAGTGCTTCCAACTTTCACTCTTGTTGTGACAACAAGGGACCGACTGTGACAGTGATCAAGAGTGGAAATTACATATTTGGAGGATATACCGAGCAACCGTGGGAAAACCATGGTAAGGTTTTAAACGACTAAGCTACATCATAGATGGTGTATCGGCTTGAAAAATTAGATTAAAATTTCAAGTCGTCTTCCGTGATCCATGCATCTAAATCTACCCCTTTGGTTTTTGACTTTAGTAAATTCCCTTTCCCTTTAATTTTGACTTATATATCATGATTTTGGACTCTCTTTTGGCTCTTTTGAAAGGAAGGTGTGCTAGGTCCGTCATGCACGCACTCACTCACTCACTCAGCAAATTCTGATTTGTGAGGATCTCACTCACTCACTCACCAAATTTTGACATTTTTGTTAACTCATTTGTGAGGATCTCTGTCATCAGTGTAGTTAGTAAGTTATAGTTATCGCTAGCGTAAGCAGTAGCAGTGGCAGAAGTAGTAAGCAATTAAGTAAGTAAGCAAGCAATTAATTTAGCAGCAACAGCAGCAGCAGCAGCCGAAGTAGCAACAGTAGCAGCAGAAGTAGGTGCATGTAGGAGTAAAAGCAGGAGGACTATGAGGAGTAGGAGTAGTAGCAGTGTCAGTCATTACAGTTGGTGGGTCATAAGTGCCGGGGGTTAACTCTAACCAGACAAATGCACTGACTCAATCATGCTACTGTCCCTATCAATAATGTACCAATTATTGACCAGGTTTTTACTTTTTCCGCCCAGCTTCTGGGGTTTACCGAAACGCACCAGCCTCGTTCCTGTTCAGCCTTGTCAACCCAAGCGGTCTGCCACCAACAAAGATGCCTTTGATTGCGGGAAAAGAGGAAAGTGCTATCTACTGTTACAGTGGCTGTGGACCAACATTTGGATGTGGCAATGATCTTCGTATTGTCAACGCACCAAATTCCAAAAACTGCTCTGTAAGCCTGAACAACACTTACCAGTGTCCAACAGGACAGAATGCAACCACATTTTTAACAGGAGGACAGAACTTTACTATCAGTGAAATGGAAGTTTTTGGATTTGAGAAGTAAAAAGCTTAACTGAACATAAATGTGTTTTGCAAGCAATACGGCAGCTCAATTAATTTCGTTTTACATGTAACAGTTGATATATGAACACTAGAGACGAATCCATTTTTATCGATCATTGATTAATTCGAATATTCGGCAGTAGCTAACCTTTTTTCATCATCTAAATGTTGAAATTGATTTTATATTTAGCGGCGTTTTCCGAAAGATAAAAATGACTAGTTTTGTTTCTTGCTTAAATAACTAAAGAGACTGAACAGAAAAAACTACAAGGCCAACAAACTGCTAATCAAGATTTGATCTTTGATCGAAGGGTTTGGGAAAGATAATACTAATATTATAAGTTATACCTATCAAACACGAGGAGAGAGGTGAAAATACGACGCGTAACGAAGTATTTTTGACGAACTTCGAGGTGTTTGGACATGTGATGAAACACTCTCACGAGTGTTTGATATATCTTCTCAATAGAAACTAAAACTACGGAGAAAACGCAGAAATAAAATCTTAAAAATCTATGCAAATTAAAATCAGGTTTCCAAACCACCGTCACGGTTCTGATTTCCTTTGTGTTAACTAGATGAAGTATTAAGTTTGAGAAGCGAAAGTAGAACTTCAACGGTCTGTCGCAAACGAAAGCCAGTTAAAACTTTGGCCCAGCGAACGTCTTCTTTTGACTGTTTCTTGTGTCAAATGGATCGAGTCATGCTAATGCATTCTTGCTCTAAAGCATTAAAAAATTAGTGAGCCTTCTCTCTCTTCGTATTCTCTTTTATTTAATTTGTAACTTAGAACAGATACTTCCCGCATATACGAGGATGACTGCCAGAACATACCGGACAGACCGTGGTTCTGTTCATTTTCGTTAATTCTGAGCTCTAAATTTTCAGACCCCCTTGATACAGTAAATTCTGCATTTTCAAAAAATCCCGCTTCGCCTTTGTTTTTTTTTTTTTGGTTTTCTATATTACAGATAAATAATTTGGAAAAGTAAAAACGTGATCGGGCATTTCCTAGCATAGCTGTACTGATCTTCATGATGTATCATGCGTACAAACTGTGAATCAGCTTCGAAATTCAAATCTTATGTATGGAAATCGATATCCAATACAAAGCCGTTGAAACTCCAATTAAAACAACCAAAATTATCCATATCCTGGTATTTTTATTAATTGGAGCCATTTATGATGTGGAAAATAGCAAACAAACAGAAAAGTACTAGATAATTTTATCCGTTGCACGAGACACTTTTAATACAACTTCATGTTACAGTAACGGTATGCTACACAGAAGGATTTTTAACGCAACGTTAAAACTTCGTACAAAAAGTTGCAGGTTTTTCAAGGCAGTTCAAAAACCTCCAAAATGCTACATTAAATATCGTTGTGCGCGCCACACGATATTGATTTAAAACGCGTTAACGTATTGTGATTAAAAAATGGAAACAGAAAAATCGAGAATTAAAACTGCAAAAATCGAGAACGACATCCTTGTAAACAAGATTGTAACTTCCGTCTCGTTCGGCTGCACAGCAAAACTGACAACAATCAATAATGTATCAACACGCGTCAAATTTCCGCGAAATCCAACGGAATTCCAAGATTCGTCAAAGAGTTCAGAAATCTTCCACAAAGCAGAAAAGTTTGAGAAACTTGTACTATGTATTCTACCTAATCAGCGTTTTATAAATTGACTTAAACTGCTCCAAAAAAGATGTCTTTATCGCGTAACTCAAAGGAAGAAATCAGTTCTCACAACAGCGAAGTGTTCGACGATGTGAACAAAGGCTTCAAAGAAGCTTTTGACATTTTAATCCGTGCGACAAACAAAGTTCGCAAAGAAAAGGAAGCTCTTGATGAGGCAGCGAAAAAGCTCGAGCAAGTTCATTTCCCCAAGAAGATAGAACTCAATGTCGGCGGCCACTGCTTCTCGACCAGTTTGGAAACCGTGAAAAAAGATTCAGGTAATTTTAAATAGTTATGTCCATTCTCCCGGAAAACTACAGTCCGTAATTCCGGACACAAGTTTAAGGTTTCTTCGCTATTAATTTCTCATGTCAGAGCAACAACAGCAGTAAGCTGAAATTTTTCCATCACACAATTTCGTGCACATATGAAATTGTTCTGCAGTTTCGTTGACTGAACTGTTTTACTTTCGTCGTGTAATTTCGGAAAGTATGAGTTGCATGAGTTGAGTGCATTACAAGACCTTATAAGATTTTATATTTCGTTTTTTTGTATTTTTTTTATATTCGTAATGATACAAATAGTTATCAAATATATAGATGCCATAGAATAAGAAATAGGCGAAAAGTTCAGTTTCTGCAAACTTTATATTTGTTTATCTCAGTTTTATTAACGAGGAAGTTCGTCCTGGTAGAAACCTAATTAACTATTCAAAGCGGTTTCCGCCCTTCGAATGATATCGAAAGTTGAGTCTGGCTACTCGCTGACAACGCAGGTGACCGAAAAACGAAAACAAATTCAAATTTTCAAACTCTAACAAAACTATTTTGGCTTTGCCATTGTTTAGTAGACTCTTTGTAGCGCTTGGATTTATACAGACCAAACGAAAATGAAACAAAATTGAGACAGGTTCACATACTGTATCAAAAACATAAAACTTTCACTTTGTCTGTAAATATAGGGCTCGGCTCAACAAGGAAACAATCGGCTGTGTCGTGTGTTTACGTTTAGCTGAGTGGAGGAGGACATAGTTTCTTTTCTAAATTGCTTTACAAACATTTTCTTGCTTCTAAGAACAAGATCTGCTATCTTTTGTCTCCCACATGCAACGATGTTTCCTCTTCCCTGCCATATGCAGCCCTTATTCCTTTTTCAATCATATTTATTCCAGGTTCGATGTTACACGCCATGTTTTCTGGAAGATTTGACACAAAGCCAAGCGAGGATGGATCTTACTTCATTGATCGTGATGGAACTCACTTCAGGTATATCCTGAATTATCTTCGCACTGGACAGCTTATCGTGCCTGAAGATGAGATTGTTCGCAAAGAGCTTCTAGCCGAGGCAGAATTTTATCAAGTTCAAGGAATAATTAAGGCGCTGAAAGCGAGATCTGCGATCGTGTTTGAACCCGGGGTATCCAATCGATAAAACTGATATTTCATAACACTCAACAGCAAAGCATAAAAACCCAAATAAAATATCTTTTTAGGCATGAAAAATATTGTCTGCAGGAAGATTCTACCGGAGAAAGAATGTTTGCACAGACAACGACACATAAAAAATTGTTTGTTTTGAAATAATTTTTATCTCCCCCCTTCGAAAAAATAATGGTCCGTCCCTTAATAGATTAGAGCGGTTTTCACTTGGGTCGAAAGTTGTTTGCGTTTGCTTTGGCTTTGCATTTCTACGCTTAGTGATTGGTCCTGTCCTTGCCCAACTCGTTCACACACTTTTTCCCGTGCTTTGCGCCAGCTCCATGTATTTGCTTCAAGTTTTGATTGATGTAATCACACTGGCCAATCACAAAGGACAGACAATCCAGTGAACCAATCAAAACTCGAAGCAAGTACACGGAGCTGGCACAAAGCGCGGGAAAACGTGTCTGAACGAATCACAATTGGTTTTGGTTGTACTATTGATTGCGCCTCAGTTCCTTATGGCTTGCCAGCGGTAAAAATTTTTTCAATGCGAACACCGTCTGCGATACAGTACCCTACATACCTGAGGTATTGACAGCGAAGACAAGGCATTCTGGAGGCTTTAAAAAACAAATTTTCACCCAGTAATTCCTAAGTTTCACGTAGAAGAACAATTGCGCTGCACAATTTTTTCCCTATTTGATTCTGAAGGCTTTTAAGGTCCTGTGAAAACGAGACGTCTTTACTTTGTGAAAACACTTTGCAGTGATCAAGCAGATCACGAATTATTTTAAACTATTTTTGCAACGGTTAAAGCATAGGCAAGCAAATCATTGGTCAGCGTTTTTATTGATAACTACACTGAAAAATTTGCAATAGCAGTTACAATATTGTAAAGAACATAATACCCCTGTACACCAACTAACGTGCGTTTATAGAGAAAACGTGACGGAAAAGTTACAATCAGTAGCAGATCACAAATACGAACTTTTGAATAGTAACATTAAGCCTCAGTAAAACGCTATCCGGTTTAGGGTGGAGGGGCTAAAATCTATACCCAATCCAGCGGTACATCCCCGTATAGGCCATATTGGGTAGTAGGGGAGTAAACCGCCCCCCCCCCCGCCCCCAGGGGGGAGCTTGAACATCCAGACGACGTGATTTAATGTAAAAATCGTTTTTCTATACAAACAACTTCTCCCAACTGGTACTACAACAAGTCTGTATGGAGAACTACAGGGGAATTTATATTCCGGCATAATATTACTAAGACAATAAACTGCAAGGCTGACACTACGTAGAAATGAAAAACCTTAACGGGACAACGACATGATAGAGTCCAAACTGAAAGTCAAAAATGCAAACTCTGGACAGCTGTTTCGTCCGCGGTCCCTTGCTTTCATTTGTCATAATATTACTACACTTCAGTTTAAGATTTTGCGAAGCTGGCGGCGGAAATGCGGCTTCGTTACTTACATTCGCTGCTCCCATGCCTAAACAAAGTACTTATGATCCCACCAGCTACACAAACTACACTTCAGTGTACTTTATTTTTGAAATTTAGCAAGAAACAAAGATGTTAAACCTTTATCGGATTTCACTCAGGTTTGCCCCACTTCAGAGTACAGCTAAAATGTTTTCTTATACAAAGCTACGGCTCTCACTGACCGTAGCAAAGACCAACTTAACAATGCTACTTTGTAATTATGGCACTAACGAAACACGCAGTGTAGCCCTCACGCCATTCACGAAAGTAAACCTAGAATTGAATTATAAAAGGGTAACAGCAAACTTAATTAACGCAAATTTTGTTATTTTATATCCCCGGGGTAGATAAGAGGATTTTCCTACTGCTTGGATCAGCGACGTCTAAAGTATCATATGTGTAATAGATAATAATGAAGATTTATTACATGTAATCAAAATGTATGTTTGAACAACTGGACCCTGACTGTAATTCAAGTAAACCCACTATTTCAGGCAGAACGTGCCATAACCTGGGCATATATATACTGCCCGTGTATTCCGCGTTAGCTTTGCTAGTATCCTCCCAGCGAAAATAACTGAAATGCTAATATCGAGAGAGTGTACATTAGCACAAAGCGGCACGTAGAAACAGCGTCAAACAGTGATTAATTTAGTACAGAGCGGGGTAGGGAAGTTCAAGGACTGGACTATATGAACAATTGGATGCATAGCAGACGTTCACATGCTGAAAAATGTTTTTCAATCGTCAAGATTATTTACACCGGAAAATCAAGGCAAAATGAAAGTAAAAGATGGTTCGAAACATACATTTCTTGAGTGGTTTTACGTTTGGAAATGCCCAATGCTCTGATGATATTTAGGGTATTTTTTATTAAGTTTTTTTTTTCATGATTAGTAATGATTAGTTCATCCGCAAATTTTTTTACAGGTAATCTAAAAGCAGAAGGTTTTTTAAAACACGATAAAAAATTGCATGACCTGTGGTTTAATTTTTTCTTACAGTAATGTAATGGTCACCTGACCATGACCGGCTGTTTTATAACAGCATTCATTTTGCTGATTTGTTCCAGCATTATAAGACCCTCCACCTCCCCCACAGGAATCATAGGCACCATCTCCACTGCTTCCACCAGAGTACCCTCCTCCCCCTCCACCACCCCCTCCAGACCCATAAGCACCACCCCCTCCTCCAAAGCCTCCGTCAGGGTCATTATTCCGAGCTCTTCCACCCACTCCTCCCTGAAGAAATCCTTTGCCCCCTTCTCCGCCATATCCCGAGGAACCACCAAAAAAACTTGAACTTCTTCCGCTGGAGTAGAATCCGCCACCACCACCACCTTCAAAAAAGAACATTTGACTTATTAACGTCTTTAAGGGGGCTAGTATAACTTAACTCTCTGCAACGTCCTTCCTTCCTTCCTTTCGTCCCTACCTACCTACCCACCTACCCACCTACCTACCTACCTACCTACCTACCTACCTACCTACCTACCTACCTACCTACCTACCTACCTACCTACCTATCTACCTACCTACCAACCAACCTACCTACCTACCTACCTACCTACCTACCTACCTACCTACCTACCTACCTACCTACCTACCTACCTACCTACCTATCTACCTACCTACCTATCTACCTGCTTACCTACCTACCTGCCTGCCTTTCTCTCTCCCTCACGTATGCACTTCTCTCGTGCTCTTAAATACTCTCGCCTGCATGCTCTCAACAATTCACCCGGGTGCGTTAACTATTTCCTTAACACTTTCAATTAACGATAACATTTTAGTACTATCCATTTTTAACAAGCCGAATCATAGTAGATTTAAGTTTTACTTCAGTAAAACAGCGCAATATACTCTTACCGGAACCATTACCATCAGAAATGCTTGCACCATGCCCATTGCTACCTCCAGACCATGACTGATAACCAGGATTCCCTGTTGTACTCGTGTTGGCATCACATCCTGGATGACTTGAGTAAGGGGCCTCGATGCCTCCACCACCTCCAGCAATTATCAAAGGCGTGTCACTTCCTCTCACTACAAACGTACCACCACCGCCTCCAGATGCATGGCCGACACTGTTAATTCCTCCTTCTTGCCCAACAAGAATTTTAATTATTTCATTTTTTGTTAAGCTGAAAGTTCCGATCATTTTTGCTCCTCTTCCTCGGTACTGAGCACTGTTACTGTATACGTCGTACCCCCCTGCTGCTCCTATTGCTTCAATCTTGTATGCACCAGTGTACGGCACAGTCCACTGTTGAATACCGCTGGACAGTGTAACTTGACCGTCATGATCCTGACCTGTGTAGTGACTACCAAGTGATGCTGGGCCAGTTCTTCCACTCGCTCCGAGATTTGTAAAAACGGTATTGAACCCTAAGTAGTGGAAGAGAACACATTTTCCGTGTTATAGAAACACCCGTGGAAGTTTAGGACAACAACGAATGTGGAAATTAATTATCTTTGCCTGCGCCGTCATTACGTCATCAGCTCGTGCTAATTTTGCCGTGTTCTCATGGAAATCCACGAACCTAATTGGATCTCTCATTGTTTTCTATTAGACAATTGCACTTCGAGCCCGAGTTTTCTATGAGCGAAAAGTCAACCAGCAAGGAGGCGCAGCCAAGTTGACTATCGCTCATAGAAAACGAGTGTTCTTAATTTGTAGAAACAAGAATTTACACTACAGTTGTGGGTCCCAGTGGCACACTCGTTTGTATCTAAACAAAAGAGAATTTTAAAAGAAACATATAATAAACTCCTTAAACTGAACAAGCTTGTTAAGTCCGTATTTGTTACTGGAGAACATTGGTCTGAAATATACAGTATATGGACATCCAAATGTTATGTTCACTAATGCGTCATTTGACATATTGGGGCCTAAGATTTTCGGTCTATTTTCTTCGATTTCCCCTGCAGCTCGTTGGACCCATTTATACTTCAGATGGCGAGAGACTCGGACAGAATCGGGTGTCTCATTTTTCAGAGCCAAGAACAAAACACTGCAATAAAGGCCTTTTTCATATTAGAGACGCATTACCCGTCTGCACGAACTAGAAGATAAGATAAGATAAAATTTTATCCGACGGACGAGAAGCCGTGCTTAGTTTTGGTTGTTGTGGATTCGCAAGTGCGAATGTAACCAAACCCAAAACAAAAATAAAGTAATAAAAACACTCCTCAAGGCAAAGGGTTTGGCACAAACTTGCAGGGAATGGAATCTTTAGTTATCTGCATGAGCCGCGCTTTCTTGTGTCCCTCTTTTTACGAGTTATATTAATGGGATTAATATTCACATTAAGAAACACATCAGTTATGGCGCGAACTATAAATGCTCTAAAATTTTGTTCTGCTTCATAAAAATGAGCGCAGCGGATTCGTGAATGAATAGTCTGTCGTGCGAAGAAGAGAAAAAAATTGCGAGCGGAAAGGAAGCGAACAGGCGAGAATTTTCCTCGTTTATTTTTGAAATGAAATATACCTTTCGTCAGTTTCAAGCGACAACTAATCGAACATTGCCGAACAACCTTTAATGAGAGCACCCATCGTCCCTACCGGGCACCCACGGTAGCCACTTGCACCCAAAAAATCTCTACAGAGAAAATTTGTCTTCAGTTCAGTTTGAATTTCCCTTTCTTATGGTAATCGGAAAATTTCAAAAGCTCCCCAGGATATTTTGAAGCTCTTGCCGCCATTGTCAACAGTTGACCATATAAGGTAAAAATCATCGCTCAACTAATCACCAAACTGGGCTGTTTTTCTTGTTACGTACTAGTGCATTTTTGCCCATCTCTCTGAGATCCGTCCTTACAACTGCAGTTGTATGATCCCTTGGTATCATTGCACCGAGCGTGAATATTGTAGTTGTGGACTTCAGTGGCACGCTCGTCGATAATGAAGAAATAGAAGGGAAAATTATTCAGTTCTTAATTATTGATTAAGTTCTAGGTTTTAAGAAAAATATTGTTTTAGACTATCTTACTTTTTTCGCACTGGTCCCCTGTGTAACCAGGTCGACAGTCACAAATGTAATTCTTTTCAGAAAATCCATTCAGGCAAGTTCCATTTAGGCATGGGTTACTGGAACATGGGTTCTGGCGAAAAAAAAACACGGTCAGTGTTTTACTGATTTGTTTTTTCCTTTTTATGTGTAAGATTTAGTTAAGGCATATAAACCAATTTCTACCATAAAAGCTGAGAGAATTCACGCGCGCTCACTGATTGAAAGTTACGATTGATGAGAATATAGACCATGAAAACGACGTAACTTGCAACGCAAAGCAAAACAACCTTCAGAGTAATTGAGAAATTCTCGTGACTTTTTCAATAACCAAAACGGACGAGTTTACAAATGGCAATTAATTGGAACATTTGGGACGACATTTTCTGAAGAAGTCGTTCGCTTAAAGCAGAAGAAAGTAAACTTTAGTGCTGTAACGAACGCGCGCATTTTTGCCCCAATCTACCCTTTTATTTCTCCCGTGAATTTTCGGTGTTATCGTTAAACACAAATCGACCAAATTTTTTCATTCTTATTAGCCTGCGTCGCAGACGTAATCTAACCGGGTCTAGTTTCATCTGCAGCGCAGGCTACCCTCTTATAGACCATAAAAGGATGCCAAAGAATGCCAAAATTTATACCACTCGCCTGCGAAAGTCTAGGCCATGGAGAAACACGGTTGCTATAAATATGAGTCGACCAGTAGTGAACATTTCCGCTTACCTCAGTACCTCTATACCTAAAGCCTTCCAGTGGTTTGAGATCTTGAGAATGTTGAATGTTGTCAGAATCGCTCAACTGACATGTAACCGTGTTTCTAATTGGTGGGCCGATGTTCATGGATACACACCGACTTTCCATAGTGCATCGGTTACTACAACCACTAACTACATTCGTTCCCGCGTGTAAAGAAATATTTTTGATCACATGGTCCTTCAAAGCATATCCATCGAGCGGAGTGGAAAATTTCAAACGCCTGCAAAGCCCTGTAAAAATAAAGACAATAAAAGATTTATTATCCAAATAATTTAAGTCCTTGAAAACATGAATAATTGATAGAGAACACTCTTAGAAAAACAAGAAATGGAGAAGTTAAAAGGAGCGGGAACTCAACATGAGACGGAGAAGTTAAAACAAAACGGAACTCAAAACGACACGGAGAAGTTGAAACAAGAGGGATATCAAAATAAAACGCAGATGTAAAAACACACATTCTCAAAGCAGTTGAGTGATATCGCAACAGCAAAACTCTAGCGCGTTTTTTCATACTCTATCGATAAATAAGAGATACAAAAATGGGTTTCTTTTTTACTGAGTTGCGTAATGATATCCTCGGAATAATCTGGCAACTAATCATTAAATAACATCTTTCTCGGGAGAAGAAAACTTGTCGCTCAAACGGACGCTCCACGTGCATAAATTTGAGATTTCTGCGGATTTGCCTGAAATTTGACTCCTTAGTTAGAGAATATAATAACTCCTCTCAAAACTTTTACAACTTTAATGTGAAAGAAAATTGTAGTTTTGAGGTCATTTAACTTGTAACTAAATACAAAAATTCAAAGAAAACAAAGTCTAAATACATGGTTGGACAAGAACTTTTGTCATCTTCAGTTAATTATTGTACAAAGCGAAATGTCTTTTAAACTTCAAAGTTTTGTCGTGGTTTTTTCTTTTGACTTAACTAAATGCAAAAGTAAAACTTATCAATATTGATATTTATTTGTGACCAAAACTAGCACCGTTTGTATTTTGTTTGACTTTTTGGAAATACCCTAAGCTTTACTGAAATATTTTTAATAAAATTGAACGCTGATCTTAAAAAAATAATTTTGCGGAAGAACTTCAGAAGAAAGAAAATTTTGCCTTTTAAAGGTCGGTTAAGACTTATAAATCAGTTAGTGATGTCATGGAGTCATTGAAATAAAATCAGATAGCATTCAGCACCATTTTTTCACGAATGTTTCTTCTAAAGTGTGTTTGAATAACCTGATAATTTGCGGGTTTTAGCTAAATATTGAAGTTCACTGACACCCAAATACATTTTTGGGTGTTTCCCTCCGAAAGTTGCGGAATGCTTTTTTATTTTAGTTACAGGATTTGATTGTTACTACACTTTAACCAAGTTGAAAGCAATTTCAAATGAATCATTTAATTTAGACTGTAGATGCAATATTCTTACCATGATTAGCCACTGCGAAGCGGTGGAAACAGCCTCCCCAGAAAACAAATGCGAATAACACTCGGAAAAGAGGACCTTTCATTCCTAGAAGTTTGCAGCCTTGTAGTAGGACAGCAAAATGAATTATTTGCAATACAACGTTCTTTCTAAGGAGCTTACATGTAACTGTTCTGCACACAGCTCAATCTTAAGGAATCTGAATTGAACTGTAACAACTATCGTTGATATATAGCTTAAAACTTTTGTCTGAACAAAAGATTGAACCAAAATAATCAATTATTCATTTTCAATTTATTTTTCACTCTTTATTTTAAAGATCCCCTGCGAAAAACTGTAAAAAGTAGTAAAAGAATTGTAGTGTAAGGAAATATTGTATAGTAAGTAGTATAAGTAATGTTTTGTTAGTGGTATAGTGTCTTCCTTTGAAACTTGTAGTGTTCTACGTGTTGTAATTAAAAAAAAGAAGATCGCCAAAAAAAAGATCCCCTGCGAGAAACAAACGGTCACAGCCCACCGACTCACACCGAGAGTACGACAACATATGTTTGTTTGTTCAACGGAACTTCATTTGTCTGTTACGTAACCATTCGTTTCGTTCTATGAGGGGTAAAAATGCTTCAATTTGTTTAGTTGCGTGGTTTAAAAAAGTCCAATGATCACAAAAAAAGCAGTGAGTCGTGATAGTGATTTCAGCCTGTTTTCGTTTTGCAAATTTTCGTGATCCAAGCCGTTATATTAGTATTTTTAAATATTCCTTGACATTAACAGCTGTCCGCACAACAAGAATATCGAGAAATCAATGTCTTAGAGAAAAGCCCAAATTAACGAATTGTCTTTTAAAATAAACTTTTAAAACATTTAAGAGCAAAGCGTTCTGTTTACAGGTATGTTGACAGTGTCACGAAATTCCTTGCAACAGACCAACAATTTTAGAAACATTGCCACATTGGACAGCTTTTTATTATAAACTCATCTTGTGAACTTGAATTGCTGGTGAAAAATACAAAGAAGGGCTGGCCACGTTTTTTGTTTTCGTGACAACACCGTTTTTTGTTTTCATGACAACACCGGACACCTTGCCGACATACAGGAACGAGACAATAGAACCTGTTGGTAGCTTAAAAAAGGGATAATAGCTCGACACACGCGATAATAATAATAATAATAATAATAATAATAATAATAATAATAATAATAATAATAATAATAATAATAATTATTATTATTATTATTATTATTATTATTATTATTTTAATGACTACAAATCCTTTATTTACATTTAAAATAGAATAACCTAAAATACAGAATAATACTTTAAGAACGGGTACAGTGAACTATGTACAGTAAGAATCAGTGGTTTGAATCACTTCCTAGATTGCTGGTGCGCGATGACGTATTTTGGTACATGTCTATGTGATTAATGATTCTTCACACTTATTTAAAAGATTATAAAGTTTTAAAGCATCACGGCATATTTTCCTTCATAAACTTATGCAATGCATTCAATCGCGCATCAATTTCCATGGTAAAAGTAAATAAGAGAAATAAACTAATAAACTAATAAAACCTAATTTGAACAGTGTTTACATGATGGCTCCCTCCTGGGTTTCAACGTCAATATCAATGTTCTTAAAGTCACAAAAGGCTTTCCTTCTAGCTCTTGAACCTCTTAGGCAGATTAGTGCGGATCTTAGTAAAGCGAAGGATGTCCTTGCTCTTATCCAGGAGATTGTTTTAGCATAATGTTCTCCTTTCTTGATGGAGATCAGCTGCGCCAGTCTGGAATGGTATTGCAAGCACTCGTTTCCCATGCCGCCTGTTGGCGTGAAAATAAGGGGTGTAAAAGTTCCTTGTTCGATATCCAAAACCCTCCTCGCGTAAAGGCGCTTCTTCTCGTTCTCATGATTGCGGTATATCTGTTGGAGCTCTAGGTCCCTATACGAATCAGCATTAGGGTGACAAACCCTCACGTCAAAGAATGCTGATCGTTGGCTCTCCCAGAACCCGCGCGCATGAATATCCAATCTCGCATCTGGAGCTCGATTAGAACCTCTTCCCAGCTGTTCACCCGAGATATCTTGCAAGACAGGCTCAATCTCAACATCGGTACAAACCATATTCAGGAGTTCGGCTTCTAAGTCCCTCAGCTCATTGTGACGTTGGGTAACGAACCCACCTCTCTTGCATATCATTGCGTGGTCCACTGTAAAAGCATCACCGCATACACAGGTGGAGGGGATATCATCAACCGGCCAATCGTAGCGCAGTTTGATTGCATCGCGGAACTCTCTCTTATTTAGATTGAAACCCATTTCACGAAGGGGGAGTACCGTCAGCCAGACAGATGACCCTTTTTCCGCAGCAAGGTCAAGTGCCCGTTGGACTTTCTGTGGGGCTACTCCTCTGATATGCTCTGCCCTGTCTTGGAGCACCGTTGCTCTCTCACTCCTCATTGCCTGTTGTAGTGGCTTGACCAAAGAATCATCCGGCATCTGATGGGATTGAGCCACGATCTGTTGGACCAGCGGGGTGGTAACTTTGACGGAGGAGGATTGCTCAAGATTTGCGTCAAGACACGGGTTTGTCATGCCAAGCCCCCCTAGACGGACTGGCAGTGCTAGAATGTCCCTGTCCAGCCGAGTGCACCTATGCTCCGTAATTGCAGGGATGAGCACCTTAGATATGGCATTCTCCAAAGGCTCCAATAATTCTTGAATATCAGGCAAAGTTCTCAAAAAATAGGTCCATCGATGCTTGAGGCCAAAGGTGTAAGCAGCATAACACGCTTGAGGCTGAGAAAGAGCAAACTCTGCCAGCTTGGTAATCTCGCTGACCCAGTTGGTCACCTTCTCGCTAACGTATTCCTCTAGATATTCCCGTGAACCTATCACCGCACCCAGATGTTTTTGTCCCTCTACCGTCACATTGACAGCCGTGTCCTTGAACACTTCTTTCACGCTTGCCTCTTTATCTGGCTTTCAGATAATCCAACATTTAATAATAATAATAATAATAATAATAATAATAATAATAATAATAATAATAACAACAATAATAATAATTATAATAATAATAATAATAATAATAATAATAATAATCAATGATCATTGACAAGAGAGACAAGAGCTGTCAGATTATAGATGTGGCAATTCCAGAGGGTAATGGGGTGAGAGAGAAGGAAGATGAAAAAGTTGAAAAGTATCAAGATCTAGCAAGAGAAGTTCGAAAAATGTGGGGTGTGAGGACAAAGGTTATTCCAGTGGTAGTGGGAGCATTGGGATCAATACCACTGAGATTGAATGACAATCTGAGAGCCATTGAGGTGGGCATTCCTGTTGGACTGATCCAGAGATGTGCATTGTTGGGGTCGGCAAGAATTCTTAGAAAGGTGCTGGAGAGGTAGAAAGAAGAGAAACAGCAAACAAGGGATGTTTCTTGGTTTCCCTAGGCAACTTGTTGTTGCCCGGAGCCAATGATGAAACCAGCTTCAATAGCTGTGCGAATCTTTAATAATAATAATAATAATAATAATAATAATAATAATAATAATAATAATAATAATAATAATAATAATAATAATAATAATAATAATAAGGGAACAGAAAACTACATCGGCAAGATCCCAGGCAATATTAGAATAACAGAGCTGCAGAAGACCGTCCTCCTTGGAACCGCTCACATACTTAGGAGGACTCTATCCATCAAGTAATCCAGCAGACTTATGACTGCCCTAGGCTCACGGATTGAACTCGGCACCATAAGTTAAAAGCAATACAGTCAATATTAAAATCTATCTACAGTTCGAAAATATTTCCAATTGTTACAAAAAAATGACTGGTTGTCCACAAAACATGTAAAGAGGTATGTTTTAAGGCTCCTTTTGAAGCACTCGGTAGAGTTTGACTTGCGCAAGGCAAGTGGCAGATTGTTCCATAACCTTGGAGCACATTCACTAAATGCCCTATCCGGGTTCGAGTCCTGACCGGGGCACTGCGTTGTGGTCTTGGGTAAGACACTTAAATCTCATAGTGCCTCTCTCCACCCAGGTGTATAACAGTAAGACACTACCTCTCTGGAACCTCTATTTTCATTCGCCCGCTGTAAACACTACCTCTATTGTTATTCAGGGCTAGGGGCATTGTTATGAGCTGTTATCTATTGTTTTAAGAACCAATGAAGTATCCCATCCCAAGAGGTAGTGGGCGACCCGTGTATAAATGGGTACCGGCGAATATACTGCTGAGGGTAACCCTGTGATGGTCTAGCAACCCATCCAGGGGGGGGGGGGGGGGGGGGTAGAAATACTCCTAGTCGCTTCATGCTACAGAAATCGGGATAAGCTCTGGCCTGATAGGACACTAGGGTTAAACGCAGAATTAGCGATTTAAGATGGCTTCCTGGCAAGAGCATATTTTTTTTTACAATGATAAACAAAATATTTTTCCACAGTGCCTGCCGGTCATAAAATTAACCAAATTGCGTAAGGCAAATTTCGGTTACATGAAAAATTCCTGCGTCTAAACAAAAATTAGGAAAAGCTTCATGCTGAAAACATGATAGAACATTTCCTAGCATAATCTGCAATCTGTATGGCCGACATCCCACGAATTTGTGATGAGTAAATCTTCTGCATGGAACATCATGAATACAGATTGTGATTCAACTTCAGAATTTAAATGTTCATGGAAATGATTTCATATCGGATGACCATACAAACCGCATGTATATTTCGCGCCAAATTAAACTAAAAAATTAATTGAAAGTTACAACGACAAGTGCATCAGATTTTAATATTTACCCTCGGCATTAACATTTAAGTCATTACACCTTTCTTGAAAAGCAACGATGGCGATACAGCTCTTAAATTGCCAATAGGCATACCTTGCTGAAGTATTTTGTCTCGACTTTGCGTAGAGAAGGCATACCATGCTACTGGTATATATGATTTAATATTTAAGAATTAAAAAAAAAACTGTAGGATGACAGTTACTTGAGTTTCACACACGACGCGATCATCAGACTGTGCCGTTTACGGCGGTTGAAGTAAAACTTGAACTAAACTCATGGGGGACTGGTGGAGCGATCCTGCAGTCTGAATCGCTGCATAGAATGTGTTTTAGTGCCTGTATTTGGTGATCAGTTCAGATCAAGACTCTTTTGTTCAGATTTGATGTTAAAAGATCCTGTAGGAATTAACTTAGAAATTTTTTAGCATTTTGCGCATAATATTGAAGGAAACATCGCCTTTGAAAACTGCAAAATAACTGGATGGTAAAAGCACTAATTTTAGTCACATGTCAAACAAAAACTATTAAATAGTACGTAGTGTATCGGGTATAAATTTGTGGGAGCAGTTAAACGTGCCATGTTCTTTCAATTTTCAAAGTTGATGTTCTTTTTGAGATTCCCTGAAACTGGGTACAAATGCATTCTAGAGGACGTAGATGGAAGAATATGTAATTTGTTGTGGTTTCTGGTCTTAAAGAAGGTATAAGAATCCTGATACAATTACGCATGGTATGAAACAGAACGCTGAGAGAGGACTGGTGAATCGGCTTTTTCGTGACAGGCCAGGTAGCGTGACAAAAAAAAAAAACAATCCATAATGTATTATGGTATTGTGTATTATGCGAAATCGAAAATTCTAAGAATCGGCTGATTCGTTCTACTTATTCTACAAAGTCAGTGTCTGCAGTCTCTTTGTTCGAAGGAGAATGTCTTCATCTCGTAACTCCGAAGAAGAGATCAGTTCTCACAGCAGCGAAGTTATCGAGGATGTGAACAAACGCGTCAAAGAAGTCTTCGACATTTTAAACCGCGAGACGAGCAGAGTTCGCAAGGAAATGGAAGCACTTGATGAGGCAGCGAAGAAGCTCGAGCATATCCATTTCTCGAAAATGGTGCAACTTAATGTCGGCGGCCACCTTTTTTCGACTAGTTTGGCAACCCTGAACAAAGATCCAGGTATTTTAAAATTACCTTAACATGTGACATCTTGAATGTTAAGTAAGCTAAAGTCTACTTAGTTATTCAGCTTAAGTATTCAAAACATTGAGACCCTTGCTATCTTGGGGCCAGGCTTACCAAGGAACATTGCTGCGCGAATAAATGTTTATATCCGATTCGCCGGTAGGAAATGTGTTTCGAAACAACTATCAGTATGTTTTTGAAGTACTTCCTTGTTTCTGAGAAGTTCCTGCAAATGCTGCTAAACTGGGAAACACTGATTTTAGAGTCTAACAACACAATCCGTTCCGCGTGCAAGATTCCACTTTCATATACACTTTCCTTTAATCATGTTTATCCCAGGTTCAATGTTACACGCCATGTTCTCGGGAAGATTTGAGACAAAGCCAAGCGAGGATGGATCTTACTTCATTGATCGTGATGGAACCCACTTCCGGTATATCCTAAATTATCTTCGTACTGGGCAGCTTATTGTGCCTAAAGACGAGATTGTTCGCGAAGAGCTTCTGGCGGAGGCCGAATTTTATCAAGTTGAAGGAATAATTAAGGCGCTGACGGCAAAGCCCCAGCCAAAACCCTTCAAGGATTCTGTGATCCTGTCATCAGATCAATCCCAAACATTGATGAACTGGTTGAAGGAAACCCCGGCCTTCACAAACGCCAGCGACAAGTTGTTATACCGCGCTTCTCGTGATGGCTGGGCTGCTTCCAACTTTCACTCTTGTTGTGACAACAAGGGACCGACTGTGACAGTGATCAAGAGTGGAAATTACATACTTGGAGGATATACCGAGCAACACTGGGATGGTAGGTCGTACCCTTCTCGAGTACTTTTACTTCCGGATACATAACAATAAAAGAAGAACCTCCCTTTAAGACGATGCAAATAAAGGCAAATGCTGTGTCTATATATATTTGAGTTGCCGTCATATCTGACAAGTTCATTCTTTCGTCAAGACCTAAGTTAGTTGCCTTATTTCCGGATACTTTTTTGCAGTAACCGAAATATCTTACGTAATATCTAACGAGCTGAAATTTACCCACAATGCAGGTCATGAAGTTTCATCGTCTGGAACTGTTTGGTTTCGGCATAATAGCCCAATTTCGATATATTAAAATTCAGCCTAAAACAATAGACCTCAGTACGGGTCTCCGGGGAATAAACTACAGAGTTTGTGGGATTATTACCCCGAGCCTCAAAGCGATGTCTATTGTTTTCGTATGAATATTAAAATATCGAAATTGGGCTATTACGGAAAGAGTTGGTCAAATTCGGTGCCCTAATTTAACCCTAATTCCGGACGATCGTTACGAGAAAAATAATCCCTTTTTCTTGAAAATAATTCTTCTCGATCATGGCAAAAGACATCTTATAAAAGTTAAACTAGGTATAGTTAACACTACAGCTGCCCCCGCTGTTAATCTTTTTTTCTCAGCGCAATTTTTTTCTCAGTCAATTATTTCGCTTGATATTTTGGCTATTCTATTTTCTTAATTGATTGAAAATCAGGTTTCTGTTTTGAACAGTCTTGCGATAATTTAGAAGAAAACACTAATTTTTCTCGTGTTTTGCTCAAAGTATCACTTGTTTCTGGCCTTCTCTTTTTCAAGATCATGGGACGAGGACGTGCCATTTAAAACAAACTTTTAGTATGAATTGTTGAAGCCAAGTAATGGAAACAAACTTTTAGTATGAATTGTTGAAGCCAAGTAGATAAGTAACACAAAGCCAAACTATGAAAAAATTCTGAATGACTAATAACACGTAAATGTAATTACACAAACGCGTCCCCAACTTCATGAGATCATTTTGCTTTTTTTGCTGTAATCTGGTAATGAGTGATCTCAGCGAGGATAAACTTCGGTAATATTCAAATTCAAACGTATTAAAACTACCAGTTAGGATCAGCTGTTTTCAGATTTTTTGCTTCAATATATTACGACTGGGAGCTCAAGCAACAATGACAAACTTGACAGCGGAGCTCGAAACGGATGCCAAAAGATTTCTCACCTCTGTCAATAGAAGCGCCTGCCGTGAGATTTGATTATCTCAAGAACTCTTTTGAATTCTCTTTCATTCTCGACAAGTCTCAGTTACAAATTTTATCAAATGCCTGAAGACTGATCGAGTCTTTTATATCTTATTTCTAGTACCACTTGAGTTTTTTTATTTAATGTTATATGATGTTCCGCCTAAAAGCCGAAAACACTGGATCGACAGCTGGCCAGTTTAGTAGTTATACATGTGTCTCAAGTGAAAACTTTCTCACTTCTCTGCGAGTTTCAATGCTCACGGTATCTTTTGAAAACTTTCCTTCTTTAACTCTTTTTGAACTTATCGCAGCTTCTAACTTTATATCTTGGTTGTGGCCTGAGTCTTTCAAACCCCTCGTGTAAAGTGTGATTTGTGGTCTGACAAACCTCGATTTCGGATTGAGTCTGTCAATCCTGCGAGCGAACGAGAGCTGCTCGTAACGCGCTAACAAGAGAAATTTCTAGACCAATACGTATTATTCTTGTTTTTGATCATATCAATTGCGTAAGTTTCGGTTTCTAGACCTTGTGAAATCAATAAAGCTCGAAGGAAACCCGAAGGAAACTGCAGCAACCCAACTGCAATCAACGTTTGCAAGCGTCGTTTGTTGACTATTGTTGTGATTTGTGCACGTGGTTTGTCATCATCACCCAATCATGGTTCATCTTACGTCATCATTGACCAATCACCGTACAGGAAATTTTATCACACCTACCGATACTACTTGCGGGCATTTTATCACACCTACCGATACTACTTGCGGTCCCCCTTTGGCCAAGTCGAGATTTTGTCTGGTATGTACTATATATATATATATATATATATATATATATATATATATAGTCTATATACGCGCGGACTACAATGATGCCTCCTCGGGTTTTGGCCTCTGGGCCAAAACCCTGCGGGGGCAATGAAGAAAGATTCATTTAAAGAATTAACTTTTTATCGAAATTTAAAGCATTATCGCTCTTTACGTTATTATTGTTTCTTGTTGCTTTCCAAATGGAAAATTTTTAAATGCCGAAAAACCTGATCCTTTTAACTTTAGTTACGTCGACAAAAATTAAATCTATTGAATATTTTGTGAGAACAGACTGCTTAATTGTAAACATGTAATTCGATGCGCCATGAAACAAATTTTACTTACCTCGACAAAAACTTCAATCTTTCCATCTAAACGGAGCGCAGCTCGGCCACGAAAAGGTCAAACGAAAGCAGACTAATCGACAATTCTTCGAAACGTATCCTTCCAATTTGTTTTATTTTTACTACGAAATACAAAATCGTAAAGTCGAAGTGTCCGGCAATAATAGTGTCCGGAAAATAGGGCAACATACTGAAGGGAGTTGGTCACATTAAGGGGCAGACTCGTACTGGGGTATTTTATCAAGGAGTGCCTTGCGGAGTATTTCATGTAAACCTCTACGAACAGAAGGTATCTATTAAAGTTTATGGGTTCCTTCCAAAATTTAAGACGAGGGGCCTTTTTTATATTAGAGCCTCCCCCTGTGGGTGGGGGTGGGGAGGAGTTATGTACAAATTAAAATACTGGCACTGGCTGTTTAGGAAAAGAAAGTAAATATATCAGCGCTTACTTTTCTGGCAGTCTATTAAATCTTTGGATTTTTAGGATGCCAATCTGTAGTGGGTAAATTTCTGCTGAGCATTATAATCGATCGGTTATTTTCTTTCTTCGTTAGGTTCTGGAGCTTGGAAAAACGCACCAGCCTCGTTCTTGTTCAGCCTTGTCAACCCAAGCGGTCTGCCACCAACAAAGATGCCTTTGAGAACTGGACACGAAGGATATGCTATCTACTGCAGCAGTAGCTATGGACCTATATTTGGAGGTAGCAATCGCCATGATCTTTATATTCCCAATGCACCAAATTCCAGCGACTGCTCTGTATACCTGAACAGCGGTTACCAGTGTCCAACAGGTCAGAATGCTAACACATTTTTAACAGGAAATCAATACTTTCTTGTCAGTGAAATGGAAGTTTTTGGCTTTTAGAAGTAAGAAGCTTATACTTTCTGAACTATTGAAATATGATTAGCAAAAATCATAACTCAGTTATTTCGCTTAACAGTTGTTATACTGTAAGTCTACAGAGGATGATTCATTAAAATAAACTTTTTTAAAGTCAGTTTAGTTTTTTGTCATTTCATTGTTACTAGCGCAAAATGCTCCGATTCCATTAAATTGCTTGGTTTTAATTCGGTTAACATTCTTTCAGATGTTCAAACTGATTTATATGTGACGTCTTCAAATAAAGAAACACGATGAGGTTATTTCTTGATTCCAAAAATTATCTCGGCGCTCCTTAATCATAAGAGTCCATGTTCCTCGAAGTCGTAATGCTAAAGAAAGAAGAAATAACAAACGAAAGGCTTAGGTATAAATCCTTTACTTTCACGCGTCTAAAGGAAATGCTTAAAGATAGCCGGAGACAGTTTCCAGTACGGCGAACGGCATCGCTGGTGATTCTGTTTACTTTTCCTCAAATTATTATATAAATCCACGGGAAGAATGGACAAAAATTCGCTCGCCCAAAAAAGAAAAACGGAAGCCTCCAAAAGTGGGATTTTTTTTGTTTGCAGCAAAATAATTTCCTTCTTACGTGATGCATATTTGATCATCCTCTTTTTCCATTCAACGAATCAAAAAGGTAATGTGCCAATGTTGGAAGCCTCGTAAGAGCAGATCCAAAGATTCCTGATGACGTTCTTTAATTGCTGAAATAAACTGTTGATGTTGTTAAACTGTAGTTGTTTTAACATTGATGTACACGGGCACACGATGTATTTTATTCGGTTGCAGTCATGCAGTTGCGTTTTCTAAGGCGTGTTTTTTTTGGTGTACGGGTACGGATAAAATTGCAGGTAGTGGACCTCATACTCGTATCTGTACACTACAGCGTTTTACTCCCAAGAAACGGTTACAAAGTTACCTGGTAGCACAAGTATGTTGTTACCAAACACGAGAACTGAAAGTATTCAAACCCAGAAGTCGGGATATCTTCAGGTCAATATGAGACGACGATTGTTTTTTTAGCCGCAAACTCACAGAAAATGTCCAGGAACAGACGGCAACACCGCCGCGGCAAGTCATGTTTACACTTACGTAACCAAAGTGGTGATGATATCTCCCGGATTTGGTCTAGGAGTCTGCCCTCCTTGACAAAAATTTCTAGCGCATACGCCCACTCGTTTCAAATATGTCATGGAACCTGCAAGCCCACTTGGGGGTCCACATCCATCAGGTCAAAGAGTTCATAAAAATGAGGAACAGTCGGTCGTGTGCGAATTAGGGATTGGATAAGCCAACGGGAGGAAATAGTCTCCTTCGCAGCCGTTGTTTTGGCTCGTCACGCGTTGCGTGACGAGCTCAAACAACGGCTGCGAAGGAGACTAGGGAGGAAACAGCTAATAGTTGAATCACACCTTCGTCAGCAGTGTTAAAGATAATAGAAGCGTTCGTACTAAAAAGTAGAAAGCCAATAATTCTCGACTACTGCTTGTAATATTGGGCGTGCGACCGGGCCTTAACACCGTAACAGAGAAATACCGGGGTTAAGTCCGTCAGCAACGGAGGCTACAGAGAAAGAGAGCGAGAGTTATAAAAACTTTGCAATTGGATACTTCAGTCATTAACTCGGTTGTCATCTTTAATGGATGGCTTCCGATGTGGAATTTGAGTAGCACGTATCGGCTAGGATCATTGCTATACCCCTGCCTTGGGAGGTTTTTAATGATACTGAATATGAGGGCATGGGTTTACATTTTGGAGGTTTTGTTTTTAAGGATTTCTGCGTCCGAGATTTGGCGGAGGGGCCTTTTTTTTTGATAAAAGAGATTTTTGAACCCGCGTCAAACAGAAACTATTGCGTCCAGAAACCATTGCATGCTTAAGGTTAAAGATGAAAGAGTATGGCATATGTTATCGATTATTAAAAACTGACTATGGTATATTACAATTGCCGAGTTTTGATTGGTTTACAGGCCATGGTATATAAGCTCATATACCATGCACCACAAATGTGGAAGGTGTGGCGAGGACAGCCGGGTAATATTGCAATTCTTTGGATGTTTTTAATAAAACTATTGTTACACTCTTTTAATGGCTATGAGATAGTTAAAGCCAACTCTGCAAGTGATTTTAAGAGGCAGTAGCCTTTTGTCGGGCTAATAACAATATATAATATCGATATCCAGATTCCTAGCATATTTTGACAACCCCCATACTGTATAATGGAAATGGTTTAACTCACATTATGAAACGTGCAAATCCAGAAAGAAACAGATCGTCGTGTTGAAGTTAGAGACTAGACCACTGGAAGGCAGGAAATGACTGAACTGGAACTGGGTATACCTGGGTAGAAATCCAAACAAGAGGTCAAAGATAATGTAAAGTTTGCATACGAGCGTATCCCGGTTTCCGTATCATAAAGCGACTAGGAGTATTTCTACTCCCCCCCTGGATGAGATGCTAGTCCATCGCAGGGTTACAAGCAGTAAACTCGCCGGTGCCCATTTATACACCTGGGTGGAGAGAGACACTATGAGAGTAAAGTATCTTGCCCAAGAACACAGCGCAGTGCCCCGGCAGGGCTCAAACCCGGAACTTTCGAACCGGAGTCTAGCGCACTAACCATTAGGCCACCGCGGCTCCCACAGGATAAGATAAAAGAATATGGAATATATTATGGTTTTATTAGGGTCTTAGTACAATTGAAGGTAACAATTGTTGGCTAAGTATACCAGCTACTGCTAAGGAAAACACGAAAAAGGACTGAGTAAGTCGCCTGTTCATGACATCGACATAACAGGTGCAGCGGGTGACCGATAAAAACATCCATAATGAATGTTTCGCGCGAAATCAAAGTGAACAGGTGATTCGTTCTACTTATTCTTCGAATTCACTGTTAGTAGTCTCTTTGTTCAAAGAAGATGTCCTCATCTCGTACCCGGGAGAATGAAATTGACTCTGACAGCAGTGGAGTGCTCGAGGATGTGAACAAACACATCAAGGAAGCTTTCGACATTTTGAACCGCGAGACGACCAGAGTTCGTAAGGAAATGGACGCACTTGATGAGGCGGCGAAGAAGCTCGAGCACGTTCATTTCTCCAAAATGTTGAATCTCAATGTCGGCAACTCGTAAAATATCCGCGCGTATTATATGTTAAACCATCGAATAAGGTGTATGTATTTGGTGATCAGCTCAAATCAAGTCTCTTTTGTTCAGATTTGATGTTAAAAGATCCTGTAGGAATTAACTTAGAAATTGTTTAGCATTTTGCTCATAATATTGAAGGAAACATCGCCTTTATAAAACTGCAAAATAATGCATCAGTCAATTCCAGCAGTGCCCATCCCCCCCCCCCCCGGGCTAACCCCGGGCATTAGCATTTCTTTGGTAAATTCCCCGGCGTGGGGATCAGGGAACCGGGCAAATGCCCCGCTCCCGGGTTGATTGTTTTCAATCTCTCGATAGGTGATATAAGAATATAATACAAGTTGTTGCTTCTTGACAATGAAGAAATATCTAAAATTCAGAAAATATGCCTTTAAAAACATCCATGAACATCCACGAGCTTCTCTAGTCCTTCATGGACTAGCTAATCTGCAACGTAGTCCACGTCTTGGCCTATAAACGCCTCCATCACGAATACGCGCGACTCACTCCACGGTTTCGAAACCATGTGTCAAATGCCCGGGGGTCAACCCGAGGTACGCAAATGCCCCACCCCCGTGACGGGCAACATTAGGAAATGCCCCGGGGTTGCCCGGGGGGGATGGGCACTGCTGGAATTGACTGATGCATAACTGGATGGTAAAAGCGCTAATTTTAGTCAAATTTTCTCTGTAAAATTTTCCGTTTTTTTCACATGTCACACAAAAACTATTAAATAGTGTATCGGGTATAAATTTGTGGGAGCAGTAAACCTTGCCTTGTTCTTTCAATTTTCAAAGTTGATGTTCTTTTTGAGATTCCCTGAAACTGGGTACAAATGCATTCTAGAGGACGCAGATGGAAGAATATGTAATTTGTTGTGGTTTCTGGTCTGAAAGACGATATAGGAATCCTGATACAATTATAGCTACGATTGTAGACTATGCTGCATGGCGTCAAAAAGAACGTCGAGAGAGGACTGGGCGAATCGGTTTTATCGTGACAGGCCGGGTAGCGTAACCAACAAACAATCCATAATGTATTATGTATATTTCCGCGAAATCCACAATTCTAAGAATCGGGTGATTTGTTCTTCTTATTCCACGAGGTCAGTGTTTGCAGTCGCTTTGTTTGAAGGAGAATGTCTTCATCTCGTAACTCCGAAGAAGAGATCAGTTCTCACAGCAGCGAAGTTATCGAGGATGTGAACAAACGCGTCAAAGAAGTCTTCAACATTTTAAACCGCGAGACGAGCAGAGTTCGCAAGGAAATGGAAGCCCTTGATGAGGCAGCCAAGAAGCTCGTGCATATCCATTTCTCGAAAATGGTGAAACTAAATGTCGGCGGCCACCTTTTCTCGACTAGTTTGGCAACCTTGAACAAAGATCCAGGTATTTTAAAATTGCCTTAACATGTGGCATCTTGAGTGTTAAATAAGCTAAGGTCTACTTAATATTAAAAAAAACATAGAGACTTTCACTATCGTAGTGCCTGACTCAAGAAGAAAACATTACCATGCAAATAACTGTTTCTCCGATTTATTACCCGGGTGTTTCGAAAGGAATTGAAGTATCAGTATGTTTTTGAAGTACTTTAGAAGTACTTCCTTGTTTCTGAGAAGTTCTAAAAAATACGGCTAAACTGGGAAACACTTTACACGTAATCATAGTTAATAGAGGGAAATGGTTATGAAGCCTGGCAAAGTTCTTTGTTATAGGTTTTTGTTCCCTATTTTGGGGGTTGACCGTGCACAAAACCTGACAAAATACAATAGGTGGTTACGTGTGTTCATACAACTAACCAATAGAAACATTGCGTAATTCATGCATAGTGTATGGGCGCAAAACAAAAGATGTGCACGGTTATGGACCTTCCAACCTCAATCTTGGCCTCTTTGTTTGCTCCTTTGATGTTTGCCGGGCTTCCTAACCATTTACTAACTATGATGTAATAGAGTACTAGTCTAACAACACAATCCGTTCCGCATGCAAGATTTCACTTTCATATAATTTTCCTTCAATTATCTTTATCTCAGGTTCGATGTTACACGCCATGTTTTCGGGAAGATTTGAGACAAAGCCAAGCGAGGATGGATCTTACTTCATTGATCGCGATGGAACTCACTTCCGGTATATCCTGAATTATCTTCGCACTGGGCAGCTTATTGTACCTAAAGACGAGATTGTTCGCGAAGAACTACTGGCGGAGGCCGAATTTTATCAAGTTGAAGGAATAATTAAGGCACTGACACCAAAACCCCAGCCAAAAGCCTTCAAGGATTCTGTGATCCTGTCATCAGATCAATGCCAAACATTGATGAACTGGTTGAAGGAAACCCAGGCCTTCACAGACACCAGCGACAAGTTGTTATACCGCGGTTCTCGTAATGGCTGGGGTGCTGCCAACTTTCACTCTTGTTGTGACAAAAAGGGACCGACTGTGACAGTGATCAAGAGTGGAAATTACATATTTGGAGGATACACCGATCAACACTGGGATGGTAGGTCTTACTAAAATGCTCCTCGAGTAATGTTTAGTCCAAAGGGAACAACAAAAGCCTCTCTTTGTATGAAGGCAAATGTTGCATGTGTCTATATCTGAGTTGCCGTCAAAGCCTTGCACAACCATTATCGGCTCCTAGAGGGGGGTGGGGGAGGACTTTCAGTTAGAGTTGTTATGAGTATGCGTATAATATAAGCCGATCAAAAATGCTTGGTTGAATCTCAGTAAGATCGCTCCAAATGGAAGCGACTTCACTCTGTAGTGGATGAATTTTCTGGCGAGCATTATAATCGATCAGTATTTCATTTCTTCATTCATTAGGTTCTGGAAATTATAAAAGAGCACCAGACTCATTCCTGTTCAGCCTTGTCAACCCAAGCGGTCTGCCACCAACAAAGATGCCTTTGATAGCTGGACAACAAGGAAATGCTATCTATTGCGACAGTGGCTGTGGGCCAAGATTTGGAATGGGCAATGATCTTTACATTCCCAATGCACCGAATTCCAACAACTGCTCTGTATACCTAAACAACTCTTACCAGTGTCCAGCAGGTCAGAATGCTTACACATTTTTAACAGGAAATCAAATCTCTCGTGTCAGTGAAATGGAAGTTTTTGGCTTTAAGAAGTAAGAAGCTTATACTCTCTGAACTAATGAAATATGATTTGCAAAAATCATAGTTCAGTTATTTCGTTTTACATATAACAGTTAAACAGTTGTTACACAGTAGGTCTACAGACTGAAGATGACTCATTAAAATAAACTTTTTTAAAGTCAGTTTAGTTTTTGTTAATTATTATATTGATGCTACACTGAAATGTCCCGATGCCATTAAACTGCTTGGTTATAATTCGGCTAACATTCTTCCAGATGTTGAAACTGATTTACATGACGACGTCTTCAAATAAAGAAACACGATGAGGTTTATATCTTGATTCCAAAATTATCTCGGCGCTCCATGTTCTTCGAAGTCTTAAAGGGACAGCTTCACGGTTCGGCGCATGTGCAAGCTATCACCTGGCCTATTCAATTCCATTGTCAATGAACCAATTGAATGCGAGGAAATAACTCGTGCTTGTGTCCAGAATAAATTCAGTACCGGCCGACAATAAATTCGATGTTCAACACAAAGATTGAAATTTTTTGTGTGAGTCCGTGGACACTTTTCGTGAAATTTGTGCTTCACTGTTTCAGGTATTATAATGATAGCCTGTACATACTTACACAAGTGCATAAAATTTATTTCAGCTCGAGTTTTCTGTGATACATGTGGTTGAAGCAAAGTGAATAAGGTATTTAGAGCATCAGAGTCGGAACAAACAAAAGGAATTCTAATGAGAAATAACACCTCTATTACACGTTTTCGCGAATGACCGCAAAATTTTCTAAGGCAAGTTTACCGCAAGAGTCATCTGCATGCATCCGATTGTGGCGAACGTTATAGCCTGTACATGCGCCGAGCCGTGAAACAGTCCCTTTAATGCTAACTGGAAGAAAAAAGAAATAGTAAACGAAGGTTCAGGTATAAAGCCTTTAATTTCACGCATCTTAAGAATGTGCTTAAAGATAGCCGAAGAGATTGTGATTAAGCGCAAGTTTCAGACAGTTTTCAGTATGGCGAACGGCGTCGCTGGCGATTCCGTTTACTTTTCCTCAAATTATCAAATAAGTCCACGAGAAAAAGAGGCCCAAAAAAGAAAAACGGAAGCCTCCAAAAGTGGGATCTTTTTCCCGTTTGCAGCAAAACAATTTCCTTCTTACGTGATGCTTATTTGATCAAAATATTTTTCATTCAACGAATGAAGAAGGTAATGTGCCAATGTTAGGAACCTCGTAAGAGCAGATCAAAAGATTCCTGAAGACGATCTTTGATTGTTGAAATATACTGTTGCTGTTGTTAAACTGTTGTAGCTTTAATATTGATGTGCGCGGGCACACGATGTATTTTATTCTGTTCAGTGCAGTCTTGCACCCTCGTTTATCAAGACGTGGTTTTAACGGCGTACCCTGTTTTCTGTGTATGGGTACGGATAAAATCACCGGTAGTGGACCTCAACCACCGTTTACCCCTGAGAAATGGCTACACAGTCACCCGGTAGCACAACTATGTAGTTACCAAATACGAAAACTGAAAGTATATACCCAGCAGTCGGGGTATCTTTAGGTCGAGCCGACGGTTTTTTAGCCGCAAACTCACAAAAGTGCCCATAAGCAAATTTAAATTGGTGATGATGCCTCTCTCGCATTTGACCAAAATTGCTAGCGTATACGCCCTCTCGTGCACATGTCAAGGAACCTGTAAGCCCACATAGGGGACCACATCGATCAGAGGAATAGAGTTCATTAAAATGATGAACAGTCCGTCGTGTCCGAATTAGGGATTGGATAAGCGAATGGGAGAACATTGTTGATAGTTGTACCACGCCTATTTCAGCGGTGTTTAAGATAATAGAAGGGTTCGTACTAAAACGTGGAAAGCCATTCTCGACTACTGCTTGCAATATTCGGCGTGCGACCGGGCCTTAACACTGTAACAGAGAAATACCGGGGTTTAGTCTGTCAGGAACGGAGGCTACAGAGAAAGAGAGCGAGAGTTATAAAAACTTTGCAATTGGATACTTCAGTCATTAGGTCGGTTGTGATCTTAAAAGGATGACTTCAGATATCGAATTTCAGCAGCACGAAGCGGCTAGGAGAATTGCTATTCCCCTGCCTTGGGAGGTTTTTAATGATACTGAATATGAGGGCATGGGTTTACATTTTGGAGGTTTTGTTTTTAAGGAATTTTTACGTCCGAGATTTGGCGGAGGGGGTTTACATTGAGGGGGAAGAGGAACTTATTTTCGGAATTTTGTAGTTCATTGTTGGACCTTTTTGATAAAATTTTCAATTTTAGAGCCCGCGTCAAACAGAAACTATCGCATGCTAAAGGTCAGAGATTAAAGAGTATGGCATATGTTATCGAATATTAAAAACTAGTCATGATATATTGTAGTTGCTGAGTTCTGATTGGTTTACAGGCCATGGCAGAGGAGCTCATATTATATACCATGCACCACATCTGCGAAGCACGCAGATAGCCAAAGAGCCGACGAGCTGACGATATCCAAATTCTTAGCAGATTTTGACACCACCCATAGTGCATATGGAAATGGTTTAAATACGTTATGGAACCTGCAAATCCAGAAAGAAACAGATCGTCGTGTTGAAGTAAAATACTAGATCACTGGAAGGCAGGAAATGACTGAACTGAAACTGCAAATACCTGGATAGAAATCTAAACAAGAGGTCATATATAAGGTGAAGTCTGCATACGAGCCTAAGTGCCCATCAGGCCGGAGCTTATCCCGGTTTCCGTAGCATGAAGTGACTAGGAGTATTTCTACTCCCCCCTGGATGGATGCTAGTCCATCGCAGGGTTACCAGCAGTAAATTCGCCGGTACCCACTTATACACCTGGGTGGAGAGAGGCACTATGAGAGTAAAGTATCTTGCCCAAGAACACAACGCAGTGCCCCGGCCAGGGCTCGAACCCGGAATGTTCGAACCGGAGACTAGCATACCATAGTTAATAGAAGGAAATGGTTATGAAACCTGGCAAAGTTCTTTGTTGTATGTTTTTGTTCGCTATTTTGGGGGTTGACCCTGCACAAAACCTGACAATATACAATAGGTGATTACGTGTGTTCTTCCAACTAACCAATAGAAACATTGCGATTACGTAATTCATGCCTAGTGTATGAGCGCAAAACAAAAGATGTGCAGGGTCGTCAGCCTTCCAACATAAATCTTGGCTCATTTGTTTGCTCCTTTGATGTTTGCCGGGCTTCATAACCATTTCCCTCTATTAACTATGAGCATACTAACCATTAGGCCACCGCGTCTCCAACAGGATAAGATAAGAGAATATGGAATATATTATGGTTTTATTAGGGTCTTAGTACAATTGAAGGTAACAATTGTAGGCTATATATACCAGCTACTGCAGAGAACGCCGAGAAAGGACTGAGTAAGTCGCCTGTTCATGACATCGACTTAACAGGTATAGCGGGTGACCCATAAAGACATCCATAATGAATGTTTCGCGCGAAATCAAAGTGAACAGGTGATTCGTTCTACTTATTCTTCGAAGTCACTGTTTGTAGTCTCTTTGTTCAAAGAAGATGTCCTCATCTCGTACCCTGGAGAATGAAATTAGCTCTGACAGCAGTGAAGTACTCGAAGATGTGAACAAACACATCAAAGAAGCTTTCGACATTTTGAACCGCGAGACGACCAGAGTTCGTAAGGAAATGGAAGCTCTTGATGAGGCGGCGAAGAAGCTCGAGCACGTTCATTTCTCCAAAATGTTGAATCTTAATGTCGGCGGCCACCTTTTCTCGACCAGTTTGGCAACCTTGAACAAAGATCCAGGTATTTTCAAATTACCTTAAGTCGGTGACATCTTGAATGTTAAGTAAGCTAAAGTCTACTTATTAAGCTTAAGTATTCAAAACATTGAGACCCTTGCTATCTTGGGGCCAGGCTTATTAAAAAGCTAACTACAAGCAAGTTTCGTTTCGTTTCGTTTCGTTGTTTCGGGTCTTAGTATAATTGCCACTTTGACTCTTATCTTTAATATTATTTCACCATTTCGCTATTTGACCCATCCCCATTTTGTCATTTCCTGTTTTAAACACGCCCAGCTAAGATCTACTAAATAAGCTTGAATATTTAAAAACACAGCGACTTAAGCTTCTCATCGTAGGTCCAAGAAAACAAAGAAACATGCATTGCTGCGTAAACAAATGTTCCTCTGATTCCCCTGGTGGGAAACATGTTCATGTTTCGAAAGCAAGTATCAGTATGTCTGTGCAGTCTTTGTAGTGCTTTATAAACATTACTTCCTTTTTCCTGACAAGTTTTTAATAATGTGGCTAAACTAGGAAAAATTTTAACATCCAACAGCAAAATCTGTTCTGCATACAAGAATTTTGTCTTGTTCTTTAGTACACCCTTTTGTAATCGTGTTTATTCCAGGTTCAATGCTGCACGCCATGTTTTCGGGAAGATTTGACACAAAGCCAAGCGAGGATGGATCTTACTTCATTGATCGCGATGGAACTCACTTCCGGTATATCCTGAATTATCTTCGCACTGGGCAGCTTATTGTGCCTGAAGACGAGCTTGTTCGAATTCGTGGAGAGCTTCTGGCCGAGGCCGAATTTTATCAAGTTGAGGGATTAATTAAGGCGCTGACATCAAAATTCTTCGAGGATTCTGTGATCCTGTCATCCGATCAACGCCAGGCCTTGATAAATTGGTTGAAGAACACCCCAGCCTTCACAAAAGCCAGCGACAAGTTGTTATACCGCGCTTCTCGTGATGGCTGGGCTGCTGCCAACTTTCACTCTTGTTGTGACAACAAGGGACCGACTGTGACAGTGATCAAGAGTGGAAATTACATATTTGGAGGATATACCGAGCAACACTGGGATAGTAGGTCTTACTAAGGCTGGTTTACACAAGCGGCAGAGTCGGAGTCGTAAGCTGATTCATAAACAGGACGGAATCGGAGTCCGAAGAATCAGAACGTTGCCATTTTCTTCCATTTCCGACTTTCTGTCGCTTATGATTCAGTGAAAACTAGATTGTCAGATTCGGAAGCAGTTTAGTGAGTTTTGACTAGACGGAGTCATAAGCGAAATGGGAACTCTCCTTACGACTCCGTCGGTTTGATTTTCACTAGATCGTAATGCTTTTTGCTTCTGATGGTAACTCCGACTCCAACTGTGTCGCTGTGGTAAACTTAAAATTAGCTTTAAATGCTCCTTGATTACTGTTTAGTCCAGAGCGAACTTCCCGATACATCATAAAAGAAGACTGTCTCTTTCCAATAAAGGCAAATGTTATATGTTTTAGTACAGTTGCCCTCGCTCGTAGCTTTGCATATCAACCAAGTTCGTTATTTCATGTTCAAATAATTAAATAAGGAGAGTTAGTGTCGTGGCACTCGGGAGCCCCCATTAACATTTTCGGCAGACTTGTTCTGAGGTGTTTTATCACGGGGTACCTTGCAGAGATGCTTTACTCTCATAGTGCCTCTCTCCACCCAGGTGTATAAATGGGTACAGGCAAATTTACTGCTGGGGTCCCAGAAACCGGGATGAACTCTTGCTTGATGGGGCACTAGGCTCGTATGCAGACTTAACCCTTTTTTTACCTTGTAGAGCGTTTGATGTAAACCTGTATTAGCAAAAGGTATCTAAGTATAGGTTCCTTTCAAACTTTGAGACGAATGGCTTGACATTTTCATACCAGAGCCTCCCCCGCAGAGGAGTAAACTACTGGCACGGGTTGTTTAAGAATTCAGGAAAAGGATGTAGATATAGAAGCGTTTATTTATCTAGTACTTTTTTAAATCTTTGGAGTTTTAGGATACCACTTTGTGGTGGATGAATTTCTGGTGAGCGCGATAATCGATCAGTTATCTCCTTTTTTCCTTAGGTTCTACGGGTAACAAAAGAGCACCAGATTCGTTCCTGTTCAGCCTTGTCAACCCAAGCGGTCTGCCACCAACAAAGATGCCTTTGATAGCTGGACAAGAAGAACTTGCTATCTATTGCCAAAGTAGCTATGGGCCAACATTTGGAAGTGGCCAAGATCTTCGTATTTCTGATGCACCAAATAACCACAATAGCTGCACTGTAAGCCTGAATAACTCGTACAAGTGTCCAGCAGGTCAGAATGCCGCCACCTTTTTAACAGGAAATCAAAACTTTTATGTCGGTGAAATGGAAGTTTTTGGGTTTGGGAAATAAGAAGCCTATACTTTCTGAACTATTGAAATATGATTTGCAAAAAATCACAACTCGATTATTTCGTGTTAAATGAAATAGTTTACAAGCTATGAAGCTTATAACTGTATCGTGTTTAAATAAAGGTTTTGATTGATTGATTGAACAATTACTGATTGGCTAAAAGTTCTTACAAACTTGTTACAGTCGAAGCTCTCTTAACGGACACTCTCGTAAGCGGACAACTCTACTTACGGCCGCCTTGTTTGAAACCCCGTTTTAACTCCCATACAAACTCTGTATTTTTACATTCTCATAAGCGGACATTCCTGTAAGCGGCCGCGGACACTTTCAGCGATTACGACTTAGACTTTTTCTTTGTTTTTAAGCTCCCGTAAGCGGACACCCCAAAGAAAAGCCTATTAACAACCTCTGCATTCTGCATCTTGTTTTTATCAATCAACTTCACATCGCCGTTCGTCACAATGATTTTACAGTAATGATTACAGTACCATAGTGTTTGTTTTGTCGTCATCCACGCCCGGTTACATTTCGAAACACCACTTACATGCATATGCCCTTATTGTTAGCGGGGCAAACACCCGTAAACGGCCATCTATCCCCTACACCTCTAGGTCCTCTAGCGGCCGCTTACGAGAACCATTCTCGTAAGCGGCCAGCTCCAGTTACGGACACTTTTTTCGTGTCCCGAGGGTGTCAACTTACGAGAGCTTCGACTGTATAAACTTTTTAAAGTCAGTTTAGTTTTTGTTATTTTATTGATGCTAGCCCAAAATGCCCCGATTCCATTAAATTGCTTGGCTATAATTTGGCTAGCATTCTTCCAAATGTTCAAACTTATATATATGGCGACGTCTTTAAATAAAGAAACACAATGAGGTTTATTTCGTGATTCAATCAATTAACTCGGCGCTCCACAATTATACGAGACCATGTTCCTCTAAATCTTTAAGGTCGCCACACACGAGGGGACCAGTCGCAGGGACTGGTCGCAGGGACCGGTCGCAGGGACTGGTCCCCTGTAGAGTTTACACGATGGAATGAGTCGCGGAGACCAGTCCCTTGAAGGGTTCACACGCTGGGACCTGTTTCGCAGCAAGATAGCAGTATTTATGACGTTTTCAACATATAAAACAAGATAATCACCTTGTGGAGATGGAAAATTATTATTATTATTATTCCTATTATTGTTCATATCTGAGCGTGCTTACTGGACTGTGTTCAACAATTGTTTTAAAAACATGGAATGTTGACAATGTTCGAAATCCGCTCTTATTTTATAATTTCGATATCAGGTTTCCTTTCGGTGTTTTTATACCTGAAAAAAAAAAATAAATTGCATCATTTCATCAAACACTGCAAAAGTATAGTATTCTCCAGGCTAGCTGAAAAAAACATCCGATCAAATTTGCATAACATAAACCGGATGTCACGCATTCTCTTCATGAAATGGCGCAAAAACATGCTAGCGACAGCTAGCGAGAAAATTTGGCGGGAACTTTGTTTTCATCGAGTAAAAATGGCTTCGAGAGCTGCGAAGAAAAAGACTCTGTTGCTCCTGATGATGATGCAAGACAAAGAATTGCAGGTTTCTTATGAACGAAGAATCAATTACCATTCGTGTACTGGTGACGCTCCAATCTTCAATATTAATGCCAACAGTCTGTTCAGTAGTATTCTGTTCAATCTGTTCACTACTCTGTTCAGCCATCGCCATCTTCAAACACGAACGTGCAGAATTGTGGGAGCTTAAAATGCTGATCAGCGATTGGTTCATTTTTAATTGGTCGCAGGGACCAGTCCCACGAACCTGTTCACACGAGGGACCAAGCAAAATATTGCGGGGACCAGTCCCTGCGACTGGTCCCACGAATTCAAACCAGTTTGAATTCGTGGGACCGATTTCGGGGACCAAAATTCAGTCCCTGCGACCGGATTTTTGACAAAAATTGGCCTGTTCATAGATGGGACTTGGTCGCAGGGACTGGTCCCTGCGACCAGTCCCCTCGTGTGTGGCGACCTTTATCCTGAAAAATGAAATGTTTAGGTATACAATGTTATACAGGTTGTTTAAGGTAGTAATTGTAAAGCCTTTAACTTCATGCATCTTAAGGATGTGCTTTAAGATAGCCGGAGAGATTATAATAGAGCGCAAGTTTCAGTATAGCGAACGGCATCGCTGTTGATCGATTGAGTTTACTTTTCTTCAAATTATTTAATAAACCCACGAGAAAAATGGGCAAAAATTCACTCGACAGTAGCCTCCAAAGGTGGGAATTTTTTTCCATTTTCAACATAAACAATTTCTTTCTTACGTGATGTTTGATTAATCAATATTTTTTTCATTCAACGAATGAAAAAGGTAATGTGCCAATGTTAAGTTCCTCGTAAGAGCAGATCAAAAGATTCCTGAAGAAACTGTTGAAATAAACTGTTACTGTTGTTAAACTGTTGTTGTGTTATTGATATGCACGGGCACACGATGTATTTTATTCAGTTGCAGTCTTGCACTCGCGTGGTTTTAAGATACCCTGTTTTGTGTACGGGTACGGAAAAAATTTCCGGTAGTCGACCTCGTACTCGTATCCTTACACTCCAGCGTTTTACTACCGAGAGACGGTACAAAGTTACCTGGTAGCACAAATATGTTGTTACCAAACACGAAAACTGAAAGTATTCAAAGCCAGAAGTCGGGTTTTCTTCAGGTCAATATGAGCCGACTGTTTTTTTTAGCCGCAAACTCACAAAAAAAAAGCCCAGGAACAGACTGCAACATTGCTACGCGGCAAGTCATGTTTACAATTACGTAACCAAAGCGGTGATGATACTTCCGGCAAGCCCCCATGGGGTGTCCACATCCATCAGAGGGATAGAGTTCATAAAATTGAGGGACATTCCGTTGTGTGCCAATTAGGGATTGGATAAACGATGGGAAAGAAATTTCTGGTAGTCAAGTATCACGCCTTTGCCAGCAGTGATAAAGATAATTTAAGCGTTCGTACTAATATATGAAGTGGAAAGTCTCGACTACTGCTTGCAACATTAGACGTGAGTCCGGGCCTAAGCATTACAACAGAGAAAGATTGCTAGCTGCGTAGCTGGCGGTTTTGTTGGGGTCAACACACGCGCGCGAGTAAGCGGCGAAGCCGCGAGGGCGGTAACGTTACTCCAAAAAAAACCGTCAGCTACGCCCGCTAAAAATTGCGAGAACAATTGATAAGAAAACCTTTGCAGTTAGATACTGAAGACATCAAGTCAGCTGTTCTGACCTTTTTTCCAAAGAAATGTCCACTTTTTGTAGCATAAAGCGGATAGGAGTTGTGCTACTTGCCAGTTCGCTGTTACTGTGAGAGGTTTACACACAACACAGTTACTCCTATCACAAGGCCACTAGTGGATAGCGTTATCTAACGCATATAAAGCGGAGCCTGATCAAAACAGAACCACTCCAGAGAGATGATGTACAAATAATATTTTGTTTTTATTTTTTAGCCGCCGTTTTTGCTTTGATCCACGTGACAGGTGTAGGTAGTGACATAAATGCAAAACAAAATTTCCGCGAAATCGAAAATTCCAAGAATTCAGAAAGCCTCGAGCTCGTTCTAATTTATTGAAAGAATAAACCATTCAATATTGTACAATTCCGCGAAATCGTAGCCTGCGTAGATGGTGGTTTTGTTGGCGTTAACGCGCACCAAGTTATGTCGTTAAACAATACGGCTGTTACACATAGCGAGCCAATGAAATTGGAAGTTAACTGTGACACCTGCTACAGTACTGTAAAGAAGTCTTCGGAAGTCAAAGTTCGGAAGCGCGTGACGAAGCAGCAAAGAAGAGCAAATTCATTTCTCGACAATGCTACGACTTAACGTCGGCGGCCAGATTTTCGCGACCACTTTGGAAACCCTGAAAAAAGATCCAGGTACCAGTTCAAAACCTGTGGTATCAAAAACTTTCACTTTCACACTTTTCAGGGCCTCTGCTAGACAGGAAAACATTGTTTCACCGTTTAGCCGAGTGGGAAACGTATTTTGAAAGCAAATAATTTTCGAAATGCCTTTAATATACATACGTTTTAAAAAATGATCCACGTCCGTAAAAAATCTGAAAAATTACATTTCCCATGCCGCTAAGCTGGGAAATATTTTTGCAGTTCTGCATTCGCAATGTTTTCCGTGTGCAAAAATGTTTACTCGATTTACCGTGTAATACGCTTTCATTTGAAAGATTTTATCGTGCTTATCTTAGATTCGGAGCTATCCACCATGTTTTCGAAACATAACACAATAAGGCCAAGCGGGGATGGATCTTACTTCATTATACGAGCCAATGTTCTTCGAATTCTTCGTGCTAAAGTAAGAAGAAATAACAAACGAAAGGTTTAGATGTCCAATGTTATTCATGTTATTTAGGTTGTAATTTTAAAACGTTTAATTTGACCCCTCTTAACGATGCTTCAGAATGGCGAACGGCATCGCTGTTTACTTTTCCTCGAGCTATTACATAAATCCATGAGAAAAATGGACAAAAATGCACTCGTCCAAAAAAGGCAATCAGTAGCCTCCAAAAATGGGAATTGTTTTCGTTCGCAGCAAAACAATTTCTTACGTGATATAAAAGGTAATGTGCCAATGTTAAGAACCTCGTAAGAGCGGCTCCAAAGATTCCTGAAGACGTTTATAAATTGTTGAATTAAACTGTTGCTGTTTTAACATTGATGTGTACCGGCACACGATGTATTTTATAGTCTTGCACTCGCGTTTTCCAAGACGTGGTTTTACAGCATACCCTGTTTCGTTTAAGCCTGGTTCACACTAGCGACATAACGACATAAAGGAAAGTTCAGTTCTTTCCTTATGTCGTTATGCTTATGTCATTATGTTCCTACTAAGTCGTTATGTTATGTTGTTCACACAGGTGACATAAAACATCTATATAGGGTGTTTTGGCATTTGCGTGACCTTGCCGTTATGTAGTTATGTCGCTTGTGTGAACCAGGCTTTACAGTTACAGATAAAATTACCGGTATATATAGTCAACCTCGTACTCGAATCCGTACACGCATACAAGTTAACTAGCGTTTTACTGCCGAGAAACGGTTACAAGCTCTCCCCCGTTAGCACAAATGAGGGTCTGGATGGGGGGTTACAAATGTCAGTTGTCAGTTAAAATTATGGCCATTTGTCAGTTATCAGTTAAATTTTAGGCCATTTGTCAGTTGTCAGTTAATGGACTATAAATAATTAACCATATAGCTTAATTATTAATTTTTGACCCAAAATGTAGCTAAAAAGGTAACATTCAGAATGTAAATTATATCATTTATATTGAATTTTGGTGCTGAAATAATTTCAACTCCAAGCGGCTTTTGTTTCTATACGGCCTTTTAATCAAGGCAAGTCACTACTCTCCGCCACACGAACTTCTGCTCCAGGGGGTTACTCCCTTACATAAGCTATATACGTATGTGTGGCCCCAAAGCCAAACGGTATGGTTTTCGAGCCCTTTTGGTCTGAAATAGGGTACAGATTATTACCATTTTGGTCTGAAATAGGGTTTGGTTTGTGCACTCTGGTGACTCTAGTTAGCAACTTTTGGAAGAAACTATTCTTATCGTTCTTATCATGCACCCCTTAAGAAGTGTAAGTTAGGAATATGAGGCCCTTGTTAATTTTTAGGCAAACCGAAGCAGTTCCTGGATACAATGTGGTCTGAAATAGGTTATCGATTTGGGGTCAGATCTAAAATAGGGTGGGGGAAATCGTATATTTTGGTCTAAAATAAGGTAAAGGGGTTTCTTGAAGCATGCCGCACACACCCCACACGAATTTTTAAAGAGTATCCCCCGGGCTCCTGCTTGCCGAGCCCAAAATTCCTTTCCAACAGTTAGCCAATCAAAACTAACCTTCAAAATATTGAAAACAAACAAATATGGGAAGAGGTCTTTATTACGATTAATTTGATTGGGTTTTGTTCAGCAATTCCTCGATGGTGATTGGCCTAGATGAAATAGTCGGAAAGGAATATTGCAGTCGGGCTAACGAGTCTATTACAGGCACTTGTTGAGAAAGGAGTAGCGATAATAAAACTACTGTGTGAGAGGCTACATTGCAAAAACAAAAAAAATATATATGTATTTCCTCAAGTTTAATTTTCAATCAGGTTATGGGTCATACGGTTAACTATTAACGAAATATGACACTCTTCCGTCCTGCTGCTAAGATTTAGCATAAAACATGCCTTTGTTGGACGAAAAGAGTCATACAATGTTATTTACAACGGTGTTTTGTGGATATTAAGAAAAAACAGTCTTTTGTCAGTTGCCAGAAAAACTCACTACAGATGTCAGTTAAATTTTAGGCGATATGTCAGTTGTCAGTTAAAATTTTGGCCATTTGTCAGTTGTCAGTTAACCCCATCCAGACCCTCACAAATATGTCGTTACCAAATACAAATAAATTCAGAACTCAGAAGTCGGGGTATTCTTAGGTCAATATAAGCCGACTGTTTTTGTAGCCGCAAACTCACAAAAGTGCCCAGGAACAGCCTGCAAAATTACCGACGCAGCAAGTCAAGTTTACAATTACGTAACCAAAGTGGTCTAAGACTCTGTCTTTCTTGACCAAAATTGCTAGTGCATACGCCCTATCGTCAATATGTCATGGAACCTGCAAGCCCAGATGGCGGCCCACATTCATTAGAACAGAAGAATTCATAATTAAAGGGCTCTTAGAGCCAGCTCATTCATGTATCGGGCAATTTGCATTGATTTCTTTGGTTTAAAAGGACAAATCCCACCTATATGCAGGATATTTAGGTAATTAAGTTGCTGTTTTCTTTTTAGAGGAAGGAATGGTAGGGGACTTTGAGGACTAAAATTCAGTCAGGTAAAAAATAAGCATTTTGAGTTAATTTATGCGCTTAGTCCGTTACACTCTTACCCATTGCTTTAATAATGTTCAAATTTCGTAGGCCGAAACTTTTCTTACTTTAACCTATGATGCACATCAAGGATGGAAACAAAATCAGAGCTGCCGTAACAGCAACCACAATATGAACGAGACAGATAGCACATTGGTAACAACATTGTAGGCTCATAGGCAACTTCTTTTCGCAGCTGCAGAAGTTGCGTCTATAACTGCGATGATCTTCTTTACATTTAATTCATCGTCCCGCAGTTCTAATGTATCATATTTGATCATATTTACATGTTAATTTGCGCCTTAGAAATATTAAATATTATTATTCCTAATGTACATAATTATTGTAAATAACTAGTTTTAAATCAATCATACCATTCATAGCATATCTTTTATTTTATATCACTCATATAGTTTGTTAGGCGCATTTGATCATATTTACATGTTAATTTGCGCCTTAGAAATATTAAATATTATTATTATTATTATTTGATATTCATATATTCATTATTTTAGGGGTAACAGAGCTAACGCTGGCATTGTAGACACATAATGATATTCTTGTATATGGCCAATATAAATATTTGTTGTCTGTCCATTAGTAATGAATGGTTTTATAGCTGTGACAAGGGAAAAATTTGCAATTGACTCTATGACGGTGATATTGATAGTGCCATTCAGAGAATTTGCATCGGCTTGAATTATAATATTATCAACTCTAGTTCCTTGTCTTGCCATATTATTCACATAGTTTTGCCAAGACTGTTCATAGCTGCTTTCCATGTACAACTCAGGGTAATGCTGCTAAATTTCAAGAAATCGTATCTAGAAATGATACTCAGGGGTGTTATATAGCTGGTATGAGACTGCACAGAAAAAACAATAAGTTTATTTTGTATATTTACTGAATTGTAAGCATAAATACGGCATAATCGACCCAGTGATAACAAATCCCATACAAAGCTTTATGATATTCTCAACGGTCTAGTTTTACGTAACAATGATTTACCAAGCGACCGCTCGAAACTTGAGCTTGGGCTGCCTGTGGTTACATTGCAATGGAAAAATAACACTCTTATGTTGAAACAAATTAACATAAATATCAAAGCGAGATTTGAACATGTTATTTTTACATTTTACCTGTACTGAGACTTCATTAATGTTTGGCGAACAGAAGGTTGTCATTCCCTCGCTCGATGCTGACGTGTTCATCTTGTGATTTATTTAACTTATCCACGCGTGTTGTCGCTGCCTGTTGTTTGGAGCGAAATTTACTGGCCAAGAACACCGCGTAGAAGGACAGCTTCGTCTTGATAAACTTGATAACATTGCCTGTGATTGAACTAATGTGACTGGTAGCCATCTCAAGCAACTTTCAATGAGAGAGTTTCGTGATTTGTCAGTATTGCATATCGTATAGCAGTTTTTGTGCGAGGGAGCATCAAATCTGGATCAAAACTGGAGCTCAAAAAATTTGATTTAGTGAAACTACATATATCTTGGTCGCTATTATTGATGTGTGCGTTGTATGTTGAAGAGCTCCAAAGGAAAAGCACAATAATAAGTCAATAATCTACGTACTTACCAGTACGAACGGAATAATAAGCTCAGCGACTTTCCAATATGGCTGCCTCGATGGTCTGCTTCGTGCACGTGGTAACGTGTGTAAAAATAAACAACGTTTGGGGTCCCCCTAGGTGCGAACATTTCGGCTTCTCAATCCATATTGGGATTTTCAGAAGTTGCGAAATTGAGACTTGATGTTAATTTGTTTATTACACCATACAAACATTTTTTTATTCTTTGTACTTGCTTATTGGAGCGACGTCCAAGCTTATTTTGACTTTTATTTAGCCGAAGGGGGGAGGGGTGGTAGGGAGCACATGAAATTACTTCCGTCTACGGTCCACAACGTCCCTCCACATCATTCTCGTCCCCATCCTCGGAGACCCAGGGGCAGTTAGTCGGGGCGAAACAAAGTAAATCGGGCAGAAATCGTAGCGACGAAAGTTTTCAAGAAAAGCGGAAAGAGCCCCTGGGAAAGGAATCTCTCCAGACCATTTCCAAACGGCTCTGCGAATGCTGGCTCCTGATTGAGCAGAAAAAAGTCTTTTTTATCATTCTTTCCAATTTTCGTTTGTGCAAATGCCTTCTTTATCGATAAATTTGGACGTTTTCCAGTAAATCAATGTTAATAAAACTTTGGAATTAATTGTTTTGTATTATCAAGCACATGTGAAAGTTTCAACAAAATCGTTGGAGCCGTTTTAGAGATTTTCCAAAATTTACAATGGTAGTGTTCGTATTAACAAATCCAAATCTCGGGATCGCGATAAACAAAATGAACAAAACTTTCACGGCGACGAAAGTAGGTTAAATACACATTTTGGTGTTATTTTGAAGTAATTTCGTCAACGCAGTGTCTGCGCATGCATCTCAGAGCATTTATCACTATCATGGTGTGAAATGTATTTGCGATTTATTCGAAATCAAACATACACAATTTTTTTATTCTTGTATATTTGATGTGCAGTACACCATACTTTCATATATTGCTGTTAGTTTCTTTTCGTCAAATCTGATTCGCGTAGAATTCAAGTTTAACTGATTTCGTGTTTTTCTGTTTATCGTTGCCATGGAAAATCGATTTTTCAAACAAAAATATTATATCAAATTGCAATCCAATTTCAATATCTGGTGTAATTTTCATATCGATCTGATTCCGGAAAGATTACGAAACGGCCAGTGGTAAATATTAGGTATGGTCCAGAAAAAAACTGTATTGAGACACCTTAAAACCTTGACAGATAAAGAGCAATTAATGGCTCGAGTGACTCGTTATTCTACAAAAAACATTCAATAATTTATACTTCCAAGAAATCGAAAATGAGAAGAATCGACGGAGAGTCGAAAAAGCCCCAAAGAGGCACAACTATTCGAGTGTCTCGTTCTATTTTTTATACTAAATCAATTAAATGTGTACTTCCAAGAAGTTGAAAATCGAGAAAGCTTCAAAAGAGGCAGTGCTATTCAAGCGACTTGTTCTATTGATTCAATGAATAATTAATGTAAAATGCTTAACAAAATTTCCGCGAAATCGAAAATTCCAGGAATCGAGAGTCAAGAATTAAAACCTTGACAGAAGCAGAACAGTTCGACCTTTATTGGTCTTATATCCAATGTAACTGGAGGAAGAAATCAGTTGTAACTGTGTTTTAACTGGAGGAAGAAATCAGTTCTCATAGTACTGAGGTACTCGAGGATCTATCGAGGATGGCAGTGAACAAACGCATCATTGAAGGAAGAGTAGACAGTCAAATTGAAACAATGACCATGTCATGCCAGCTGATGGCACCCGCTTCAGTATCGCAAAGAAGTCAAAAAAGGAATAGAAGAGTGGTCAAAAACAAACTGAAACAATGAGCAAGTGATGCCTACACAAAGCGAGCCAATGAAATTGGAAGTTAACCGATGGCAGATGGTGTAGTACTGTGAAGAAGCCTTAGACATTCTAGAGACGAATAAAGTATGGGACAATTCGAGTGACTAGTCATATTTATTCCGCATAAAAACAATCAATACTGAATTACGTATAAACGCATAACAAAATTTGCAGGAAATCGAAAACTCCAGGAATAGAGAATTAAGAAATTAAAGCCTCGACAGATAAAGAACAATTAACTGCTCGAGTGACTCGTTATTCTACAAAAACATTCAATAATTTATACTTCCAAGAAATTGAAAATTAGAAGAATCGACTGAGAGTTGAGAAAGCCAATTAGAGGCGCAACTATTCGATTGTCTCGTTCTATTTTTTGTACTGAAAAATATTAAATAAAGTTTGCTTCCAAGAAGTTGAAAATAAAAAGAAGATCGTAAGTTAAGAAAACCTCAAAAGAGGCAGTAGTATTCAAGTGACTTGTTCTATTTTTCCTGGAGAAAAAACAATGAATAATTTATGTATAAATGCATAACAAAGTTTCCACGAAATCGAAAATTCCAGGAATCGAGAGTCGAGAAAACCTCGACAGAAGCAGAACATTTGTCCAATAACTTTGTTTCAAGGAACGTGTTGTAACTCGGAGGAAGAAATCAGTTCTCACAACACTGAAGTACTCGAGGATCTATCGAGGATCGCAGTGAACAAACGAATCATTCAAGAAAGAGAGAGTGGTCAAAAGTTAAACAGTGAAACTGAAACAATGACCAAGTCATGCCGATGCAAAACAAAGCGAGCCAATGAAATTGGAAGTAACCTGATGACACCTGCTACAGTACTATAAAGAAGTCTTAGACATTTTAGACACGAACAAAGTTTGGAAGCGTGTGACGAAGCATCAAAGAAGAGCATATTCATCATTCTCGACAACGCTTAAACTTAATGTTGGCGGCCAGATTTTCGCGACCACTTTGGAAACCCTGCAAAAAGATCCAGGTACTAGATAAAAACTCGTGGTATCAGAAACTTTCACTTTTACTTTCCTACTTTTTACGGCCTTTGTTTGCAGAAATAGATGTTTCTCCGTTTAGCCGAGTGGGAAACATAACTATTTCGAATAGTATTCGAATACAGAAGTTGGGATATATAAGCTGAGTTAGGGATTTGATAAGTGAACGGGAGATAATTGCTACAGCTTTGTGCTGAATATAATAGAAGTGTTCGTACTAATGTATTAAGCGGAAAGCAATTTCCGTCCGGGCTTTAACACGGTAACAGAAAAAGATTGCGAGAAAAACTAAACGTCATAAAACCTTTGCAGCTAAATACTTAAGACATCGAGTCAGCTGTTCTGACACTTTTTCCATATAAATGATGCCTTCGAATGTCGAATTTTTGTTGCATGAAGCGGCTAGGCGAATCAATTGCTACTCCTCCTTTGCAGGCTGCCAAACAGTTCGCTGCTACTGTGAGAGATTTACACACAACACAGTTACCCCTTTCACAAGGCCTCTGGAAGATATCGTTATCTGACGCTTAAAAAGCGGAGCCTGACCAAAACAGAAACACTCCAGAGAGACGATGTACAAATGATATTTGTTTTCATTTTGTAGCGGCCTTTTTGTTCGCTAAACAACGTGACAGGTGTAGGTCAGTAGTGAATGAATAATACTGATATTAAATGCAAAACAAAATTTCAGCGAAATCGAGAATTCCAAGAATCAAGAATTCAGAAAGCCTCCAGCTCGTTGTAATTTTTTTAAAAAAACATTTAGTGATGTATAATTCCACGCAATCGATCAAACTCATTAATAATTCATCAAGTTAAAACAACGGAAATCATTTCCAAACACCTCGAAGTTTGTCAAAAACACTCCGCTTCGGTTGTATTTTCAACTCTCTACTCGGTGTTTGGAAATGTGATGAAACACCCTCTCTCTCTCGTGTTTGAGTGACTCGTTTGATTTATCCCACATAAAAGCAATCAATAATAAATGTATAAACGCATAACAGGAAATCGAAAATTCCAGGAATTGAGAATTTAGAAATTAAAGCCTCGATAGATTCATGGCAGCTCGACTGACTCGTTTATTTTACAAAAACATTCAATAATTCATAGTTCTGTGAAATTGAAAATTATAAGAATCGTGAGTTGAGAAAGCCTCAAAAGAGGCAGAACTATTCGAGTGACTTCTTCTATTTATTCTAGCCAGTACAATAACAATCGATGATTATGATAGCGATATAATTCGAAAATTCCAAGAAACACTGAGAAAAGATCTGTGGTATCAAAAACTTTCAATTAAAAAACTTTTTAGGGCCATTGCTAGACAAGGAAACATTGTTGCGGCAATAAATTAAGATGTTTATGCGAGTGGGAAAGATATTTTGAAAGCAAAAATGTTTTCCTTTTGAGGACAAGATCCATGTCCGCAAAGAATCTGAAAAATTACATCAGTTCTGATGTCGCTAAACTGGGAAATATTTTTGCAGTTCCGTCCGTTCTGCATTTGCAACAATGTAAGCAACAACGCTAACTCACTTTAATGTGTTCTAATACACCTTTATTTTAAAGATTTTATCACAGTTATCGAAGATACGAAGCTATGCACCATGTTTTCGGAACATAACATACTCAATCTATGAGAAGTTTTATTGGATCATATCTTTATCCCAGATTCTATATTACACGGCATGGTTTCGGGGAAGCCAAGCGAGGATGGATCTTACTTCATTGATCGCGATGGAACTCACTTCCGGTATATCCTGAATTATCTTCGCACCGGGGAGCTTGATGTGCCTGAGGAAAAGAGTGTTCGCAGAGAGCTTCTGGCGGAAGCTGAATTTTATCAAGTTCAAGGAATAATTAGGGTGCTGACAGCAAGGCCCTTCAAGGATTCTGTGTTCCTTTCATCAGAGCAACGCCAGACCTTGATAAATTGGTTGAAGGAAACCCGGGCCTTCACAAACACCAACGAAGAGTTGTTATACCGGGCTTCTCGTGATGGCTGGGGTGCTGCTAATTTTCACTCTTGTTGTGACAACAAGGGACCGACTGTGACAGTGATCAAGAGTAGAAATTACATATTTGGAGGATATACCGAGGAAAACTGGGATTATAGGTGTTACATAAATATCTCCTTGAGTATTACTTAGTCCAAAGGCCCGTCAAAACACTTAGACGAGAGCCTCTCTTTGTAATAAAGGTTAAAATTCCTAATCCGCTTACAAATAACATGTAAAATGCGCCTTGAGTACTGCCTAGTCTGAAGGGTCCGAAATGTTGCAATGAGCATGTCTTTCTATATTTGAGCTGCCGTCAAAGTTTTGCCTATACAGGCCAAGTTCATTCTCTTCGCTTCCAATAAGGGGAGGAGGGAGGGGGGGGGGGGGGGGGGGGCTCTTTCAGTCAGACTTGTACCCAATGGTTTTGAGTATGCGTAGTTTGCCACGGGATGTTTTAAAAATGTCAAACACTCATGTTTAACAATTAGGTTATTTACTGACGATTTCTAAGAGGTGATAGTTGATGAGGTCAAAGGCCAAGTCGACGATCACCACATAGAAATCGACAGCAAATAATCTGATTGTTTTACTTGAATTCAAATAAATTTCCTAAAATGACGAATTTCAATTAGTATAGGCAATCACATGTGATTCCTTGTTAATAGTACACATACAAAAAATTCATTGCAAGTGGATGACACAAGACGTATTCGATTGGCGTTGCTTACCTTTCCAATTCGTTGTTAAAACATTACTGAGTTGCCAGGCTTTGTAAATCCAAATACTGCTACGGAATTTTAAAGCTCTCTGTCATGCATTATCAGGTGCTTTTACCCTCATTAAGTTATACAGGTGAGGGCTGAAATGTCATCTCTCAGTGAAACGACAATCGTGATGTAATTCTATCATCCCCTAATATCCTTGGCAGGTTTTAGAGGAATCGATGTTCAAAACTGAGAGGAAAGTCCTTACAAGATAACACCTCCGTTACGTACCCTGCCGTTATAGGTTCTGACATTTGTTCCGTTATAGGTTCTGGCATTTTCATTTCGGGAGCCTCGCCTGTGGGGTGGTAGTGGGGAGGAGTGAATCAGAATACTGATATTGGTGGTTTAGATACAGGAAAAAGATATGTTAGTGTTAACTTTAATCTTGGGATTTGGGGGATTCCACTCTGTAGCGGAAGAATTTCTTGTGAGCTTTATAATCGATTAGTTTTTTCCTTCCTTCGTTAGGTTCTGGAGTTTGGAAAAAAGCACCAGACTCGTTCCTGTTCAGTCTTGTCAATCCATGCGGTCTGCCACCAACAAAGATGCTCTTGATACCTGGACAAGAGAAATATGCTATACAATGCCAGGATGGCTGTGGACCAATATTTGGAATTGGGCTTGATCTTTGTACTGACCATTCGCGCACCCTTAATCAGTACTTCTTATGCTTGAATGGCAGTTATCAGTGTCCAACAGATGAAGGTCAGAATGCTGCCCCACTGAACACAGGAAAGCAGGAATTTATTATCAGTGAAATGGAAGTTTTTGGTTTCGAGCAGTAAAAAGTGTAACAAGTGTACTGTATAACCCTGAGGTACATAATATAACTATGTTTGTTTGTGAAATGGACTCACTACACTCAGGTATGCGCATTTTGCTCATCTCCAGACTGAGGTACCCACAAGCCTAACAGTGGACAGCTGTTTCGTCCTCTTTGGGACTCGTCAGCACTACGTAAGGCATGGTGGATAATGGGAGAAAGTTCTTATTTCTCCCACCTTAGTGATCCAGCTTTGTGGTACACAAGGTGAATCTCTGGACACGAGCGCACCAGTGGTCTTATAAAACTATTAAGGTGAGGGTAGCTTAGTTTAACTAACCGAACAACATCTCAAAATGAGCACTATACACAACCTAACCTACCCTCAACACTGATCTAAGACCAGTGATGCGCCCGTCTTCAGAGATCCATGCACCTTGCGTTCCACAAGTCGGGTGAGGTTGGAGAACTGAGGTTGGGGAACTGAGGACTTTTTCCCATTATCCACCATGCCTTACGCAGTGCTGACGAGTCTGAAAGAGGACGAAACAGCTGTCCACGTACTGCTAGTCTTGCGGAGATGAGCAAAATGCACATACCTGAGTGTGAGTCCCTTTCACTAATAAACATAATAAGAAGCTTTTACTTTGTGGCTGACACGAAATACAATTTACAATGATCACAGCTCAGTTATTTTCTGTTTACATGTAATAGTTGATCAGCAAGCTTTTAAACTAATTGCTTCAGTTGTAACACAGTACATTAGGCTGAGTGCTGTAGAGAAAAATTCATTAAAATACGCACGTTTTAAAAGTCAGTTTAGTTTTTGTTATTTTATTGATGCTTGTCCAAAATGCCCCGATCCCATTTAACTTGTGAGTTATAATATAGCTTACATTCTTCCAGATGCCGAAACTGATTTATTTGGCGACGTCTTTAAATAAATAACCACGACGGGGTTTATTCCTTGTTCCAAGCTAAACTTGGTGTTCCATAATTATGCGAGCCAAATGTTTTTTGAAGTCTTAAAGGAGCTCTGTCACGGGGATTTCGCAGATTTTTTATCTAAACTGTTCTGAAATTAGTGGTAGGCAACTTAACCCATGAAAATGATTATCTTTGAACATCTAAAGGAAGATATAACCTTAATACGTGGAAAGAACTTGAAAAGTTTAGCTAAAGACGCTTGTTAACGGTTTCGTAGCAAATTTTAATAAAAATGGACTATTTTTTTTTGTTTTCCTTCGACACAAAAATATATTTTGGCCGTTCAAAAATCTTTTAAAATCCGTGACAAAGCCCTTTTAAGTTACAGTCAGCGAATTAACTGCTTAAGAAATAAGAAACGAAAAAATGCTCAGGTATTACTGTTTTTTCTTTTCATTCGCATGTTTCACTCTTTGGTTTTCTTCGTATTATCATTTATCAAGAAGTTGTCTAAGGTAGTCAGTTATTGATGCGAGAACGGATAAATTACCGTCAAGTATCCCACCGTTTACCTCAGAGAAACGGTTTTTGTCTCGTGTCGTCATGACGTTGTCATGATGACACGAGAATATGCGAGGGGGAGAAGGTGCATTCCAAGGTGCATTCCATGCGCGTTTGCTTTGTGAGGCCGCGGAATTTTCCCGCCATGTCAATATTTTTCCCGCCATGTCAAGATTTGCTTTGTGAGGCCGCCGGATTTTGTGCGTGTTGTGAAAGAACAAATAATTTTTTCTTTATAAGTAGGAGTTCAAAAATATTGCTGCATTGAAAGTTTTTTGCTTTTCTGCTGGCTCATTGTATTCGTTTGTCGGTTGGGAGTGTTTATTATAAATGGCTTTTTAGTTGAACAGAATTGAACTTTAATTTAAGGGAAAATCACGACGTAGAATGTAAAGCAGTGAAAGAGATGTATTAAATTTGAGCAGTTTTATTAGATGAAATTTTTGTACATTTTTTAAATGGAATGGTTGAGACAATTAGGAGAGAGTGTTTGATTTATGAACTTGCAGCGAACGCAAATTCTTAGTGGTCCAACAGGCAATATAAATGGAACAGAAATAAGGCCCCTTTTAGCTGGCGACAGTGCCTATTCACAAACGAACTGGCTAGTGAAACCCTACCCGGACAGAGGACGCTAGACTTACCTACACCGGAAACGAGAAGCGACCGACTTTTAGAAAGTCTAAGAGGACGCCTGACTCAGGAGCAGAGAAAGTTTAAAATCTAAAGTTCGGTACGTGTAGTTGAACGAGCATTTGGCATGTTGAAAGTTCGTTGGAGAATTGCGTTGAAAAAGGTTGGACAAAAAACGAGCATCCTAAAAAAGACTATGATTGCTACGTGAGTTTTGCACAACAATTGTATGTACCGTTTCAATAACAGAAGATAAACGATTAGATAAAGACAATTATTTTGATGCTAAATCTTTAAAAATGTCAACTATGGCGTTTGTTTGTTCCATTTGCCTGCTCTGGGCGTCACGGAACATTTCAGCTGATCGTTCAAATCTTGCGTTGTCCTGTTCCATACTCTTTTCACACATTTCAATAAAAGAACTCTGCATGCCAGTCTGGAGTCGTACTTTCTCGCCTTTCTTTACTCAGGATGTTGAAATAGGGGAAGCCTTCTTTAATTTTCTGAATTCCATCTTCTCCAGTCGAGCGAGATCGCTGTTGAACTGCTTGAACTCGTACTCTAGATTCTGCTGCCGTTTCTTCACCTGCTGTAGCATTCTCTGGCTTTCTGGACACCTTTCTTTATACGAAGAATAGATATCGTTCCAGATTTTTATTTATTTCTTTGTGAAACTCCCCACAGCTTACCGAATTTGGGGGCCCACGCTTCAAGAAGTTCGTGCGTTTCTTTCTCAGTCCTGTCAGCAGACTTAACGCGAGGTTTTTTCGTTTTGTGTTTGCCGTAGCAAGTACTTCGACATCACTTGCAACTGAAGACTGAGGCGATGGCATGCTTCTTGCCAGTAGAATTGGTGATCATCGAGAAATGTTTATCAGTACGCTGAGATAAAATCATTTTAAGTCAGCTGCGTTGGGGGGCTAAAAAAGCCTTAAGCTTGACTTATCTTTCAAACATCTCAAAAGTTAAAGGGCGACTCTTGGCTTGAAAACTATATTTCAGTAAAAGCTTCCGAATGTTTCCAAAATTACACAGGAAGCAAAAAATTTGAATTCAGAAGCTTTTTTACCGGTTAATTTTAACGTAAAACTTCGTATTTTACCGCTTTTGTGACATTTCGCCATGGATGCTTCGATTATGATCACGAGATTTGATACGTCATAGGTGTGGAACCGCAACAAGTCACGAACATGGCTGACTCAAATTCTTGCAGTGAGAGCTCAACTTCTGCTAGCGACTCCGCTGATTTTTAGAGAGCTATAGGAGGGGATATGTCAGGGAATGATTAAGAACCTTCTATGGTATTTCAACCCTGGCGTTTTGAGCTTCCAGGGAAAAACAGCGAGACAGAGAAAGGGAGTAAAATATCGAACCTCCTCACCGCCGACGGCGACGAATGGTGAGTGAATTGAAGTCCTAAATGTACAGTTTCTTTCTCTATTACCTCGGCCAGTTGATTGTGAGCTAAGTCAAACCTGAAAAGCCTTGTTATTATTTGCATGTACGCAAGAAGCTTAATTAAACATGCTTTTATACAACCAAACTGTTTGCTGCATTTTGTTGTTTATATTCGGTCTTCAAATATTTTTGCTCATGTTTATCACAATAGGTTTTGAGCTTCAGCCTAATGTACACTATCTATCTTGTGCGTTTGAAAGCTTGCAAAAACAGAAACGCAAGTTAAATTCTTTGTCTTCTTTGTGTTACCGATTTTTCTAAATTCTGCTCGAAAATGAAGAATTCTGCCGGCGAAATGCCAGCTACCGAAACTAGACTATAATGCTCGAAATTCTGCGGCAGATTTTTATCTAGAACATACTCAGGCTTGCAGTTAAATGTGGACAAAACTCTGCTGGGTCTCTTCACTTCTTTTGTTGGGAGAAGGAAGCTTGCGCTTTCTGTAGTTGAAACAACTTGCCTCGAGGAAACTTTGTTCAAGGTTGTTCGTGCTTGTATGCGTAAAACTGTTGAATGATTTTGTAAACTGATTACTGCCACCGGGACTATTAAACGACCCTGCAGTGCGTGATTTTATATTTATCGGTATAATTAAGTTGTCATGTTTTTATTTTGCAATTTTCTTTTCTTTTTGCGAAAAGCACCCCCACGAAAATCGAAAATTGTGCTGTGTTTGGCTCCTTACTACTTTCTCGTTTGTTTGCGTTTTAATTCATGGTTTGCATTTGAAATGGTCGTTGCGCTCTTCGTGTCTTACAACGTTTGGCACGTTTTCCTTTAGTTATCTCGTCAACTGACATCTGCTCGAATCTGCACACGAAACTGTTTCGTGGTCAGGCTAGGAGCGTGACACGCTTTCATACCCGGGTTTCATGCTACACCCCAGGTTGCCTAATTTACAACAATTGTTTCTCAAAAGGAATCACAGAATAAGTACTTCACACAACACTTCTTCTCTTAGTTATCCGGATATTGTTTTATATTTGATTCCCCATTTCTTCGTATAATTTTATATCCCGCGAGAGCGCCTCTGCTAGCGCGTGGGGTAGTGGCTTCTTACTGTGCAATACTGACCTGCACGCAAATCACGCGCGCCTTTCGAAGGCATATACTTCAAAGAAACACTACATTTGCTGGTGGGAATTGCTTTCTATTTTGCCAATTAACAGCAGGAGAAATCTGAGGGTGGCTACAAATTTCTCAACAACAGAATCAAAATATATCGGTCTGTTTCCGAACGTATGGATTTCGCTTACATATAGGACATATAGAGGCTCAGTATTCCTGCTCATAAATGAAGAGTTTCTGACAAATAAAGGGCGTCAGCACTCGCAGAACCGTTTCAATTTACTATCTACTCCAGACAAAAGGCATCTTTATCACGATATGGTGCAAGAGAGGATGCATCGTATTATAAAGCTATGTACATTTGCTGACCTTAGAAGGCCGATCAATCTGACGGATTTGTTTCGTTTCACAAACACATGATTTACTCTTTTTAAGTTTATTTCCTTTCATATTTAAGCACTGAAGCACTACCTTTTTTTATCTTGGACATCATTGAACAGCATAGGGTCTTTCTCTCCTTGTCATTCTCATTTATGAAGAGAAGCTTGACGTGTTTTCCTCTTATCAGAAGCATGCAAAAGCAAATCTGCCTTCCACAACTGTTTGGGGAGCGGGGATGGCGCAGTGGTGAGAGCACTCGCCTCCCACCAATGTGGCCCGGGTTCGATTCCCGGACCCGGCGTCATATGTGGGTTGAGTTTGTTGTTGGTTCTCGTCCTCGCTCCGAGGGTTTTTCTCCGGGTTCTCCGGTTTTCCTCCCTCCGCAAAAATCAACACTGCTAAATTCCAATTCGATCGGGAACAGTCCTACGTCTTATACATGAGCCTCTGGCTCGGACATTGAGGGTAGCCTCGTCCCACGTATGGACATTAAAATTGTATTTACATTTATTTACATTTTACCTGTGACGTAGCATCACGTGACGTACCAAAATTCGAACGTTTTCAAAATGGCCGCCAAATTGGCGTAAAAGAAAATTCGTAGTAAATTCATTTTCATTCTTTAAAATTTTACCTTCTAAAGATTCCTGTTGCTATAAACAACTTATAGAAAAAATAAAAAAAATCGGGGTAAATTTCCCAAGAGTTGCCCTTTAACAAGGTCAAAGACAGACCTCACGCTAAGTAGCCCAGATAAGAAGATGTGGCGATATTCGACCGGGATGGGAGCTGAAAACAGGAGCGGTAAGCGGGAATTTCAAGAAAGAGCCGGAGCGGGATTTTGTGTTTTTACGCAGTCGCGATGCGAGAATCTTTACGGAACGTTTTTTCGTAACTGCATAAAATGTAATTAACAAAATTTGACTGGAACAAATTGCTTGATCTGTGTAGCGGTGTAGGGTTTCAAGTACGGAATAGGTTAATAGTGTAGTGTGTCAAATTTATATAGTTGCGGTTACACATCGTCCTTTTAACGTATCATGGTAAAAGGGCTCTTTACCTCGGGAAACTCACAAATAGAGAGGACGTTTTTTTGGTAAATATCTTAAATAATATGTGCTCTGTCATTTTGTTTTTCCACGTGCTTTGTAGTTTTGTTTTCCCGGGTGTTTTGTCATTTTCATGGCCTGTTCGCCATTTTTATTTCCCGCTTATGAAAAAAAATTATCTCAGCAAAATGTTCCCCCAAAGTAAATTTATGGCGGTGTGAAAAAGAACAAAAGAATCGCCCATGAAAGTTACCGAGGCAAATAGGTAGGTTTTCCAAGTACCCCAAGATAAAATGACCAATCGCGAGGCAAACCTCAAAGATAAGCAAATAAAATAAACAGAGAATCGGAAAATTAAATATGATGGCGTGAGGTTTAGATTTCCTGAGGTCAACTTTGCGTGTTCACGGCAGCAAAAACGTGGTCTTTCTTAGAATCATGGCTTGATGGCTTGCTGATTTGTAAGTAAATGCCATTTTTTTTTGGAAATTTGGCGTTTAAATGCAATACTAGTCAAGGAAGATCTATAGTGCGTTTTCTTATATGTATTTCGATTTCATCTCAAGATTTAGAAAAATCCAACAAAGAGATTTATATAAACGGAGTCTTCGCCTTCTATTTCTTCGCTGTCTGAGATACTGACATAACAAAGCAGTAGATCGAGGACTGTCGAAAGAGTATAAATATGCCATTTTCGCATTTCGCGCCGAAAACAGTATGAAAAATTGACCTTGGTAAAGTGTTAAGTGTGTGACCGCAAACACCTCCGGTAACGTATTCCCGCGGTGAGTTTACCTTGGTGTTATTTACCTTGGGAATGCTATTTGCCTGGGTATGTGTAAAACGTTCGTTACAAACATATCGGCATTTCTATTTTCAGCGTTTTCGTCACAAGAAACATGTACGAAATACTCTATTTTCTGATATTGTTCTTTGATCGTTAAAAACGGGCAATAAATAACAAAAGAAATGGAAAACAGCGCAAAACGCTGGCGTAAGGAGGTGAAGTGGGGGACGAGTGCTTCGAGTAACGCTCAATTCCTCTTGCGTTCAGTTTGCGTCGGAAATAGAGAGGACGGACGTTTTTTTGGTAAAAATCATAAATAATATGTGTTCTGTCATTTTGTTTTCCCGCCTGTTCGCCATTTTTATTTCCCACGTATGGAAAAAGAAGACAATATTATCCCAGCAAAATGTTCCCCCGTCTCTGCTTTCCCTATCCCCGGATATGGTAAATTTTCTAAGAGCACCTATTTTTTTAGTGGTGCGAAAGTCTTTAATGAACTCCCTATAAATATTTCAAGCGTAAATAACATACAAGCTTTTTGCGGCGTAGCAAAACATTTACTTTTATAATAATTATTTAGTAAAGTATATTTTAATCTCTTTTTGACCGACACGAGACAGCCCAAAGGGCCTTTGATTAAGGTCACCTGGTAGTACAGAGTTGTTACCAACTTCGAAAATGATAGTATTCGTATCGCGGAGAAGACTATTATTATTGCCTAGCAACCAGGCTGACAAGGAGAATCGGAAGGAGAAGGCAGGCCCGCTAGTTACTTGTGGAGCATCTTCGATGACAAAATCACATGTAAAACAGAAGTTTGCAGAGATACAATTTCAGTAAAGAATATAACGAATTCTAGAAATTATTAAAAGATTTTATAATTAAGCTGTAAAGACGACATTCAAATACAGAAATGAGAAATTCGACGTTTTCTTTAGTATCAGAAATGTACAATGCACGTGCAGAGCCATTGTACTGCTTACCAAGACTCTTGTTAAGCCTTCATGTTTTCTTTATCCCAAAATAAGTATGTGAAAAAATTACCAAGCAGCAATTCTGCACTATTATTTCACACGTATGTTTGTGCCACATAAATAATTCTATTTGCGTTGCCTAGTAGATAAAATTGCCTCGTGAAACATCCAGCTAGAAGAAAAATACCTTTTAACCACGGCTGAAGAAACAAAACAGAAAGTGAATTCAATATACCTTTCTTTCTAATGTATTGATAGCTATAGAGTTATTTATATGAACATACGATTGTCCGTGAGTCTGTTTGTTAGCGAATCTGTGGTTTGCCTTGCATCCCCTTCCTTCCCCAAATAAGCCCCGGGCTTATGTTTAAAAACGCCCCTTATTCAGGTGAGCTTATTTTCGGGGAGGGCTTGTAATTATACATGGGGGGAGGGAGAGGGGGTTAATGTCGGATGGAAATTTGCACGAAGCAACTGGGTAATCAAAGTGGTGAAGAACTGAAGATAGACAGATTTATTCGTAACATAACAGATTGTGACCCCACCCATAACGTATATGGAACCTTGGTTTAAATGTGTTTTGGAACTACAAATACAGAAAGAAACAGATCGTCGTGTTCGAGGTAGCAACAACAACAAGCTTTATTTGCATGACTGTAAATTTGTTACAATATTGCAAAAGCGTGCAAGTAATTAACTAATAAAGAAAAAAACACATTAATTACATTGAAGATTTGATAATATCATGATAATATCAAAATATCAAGTTATCATCATGTTATCAAATACCATGATAGTACTATCATTATATCAAGATTTGATAATATCATGATAATAGCAAAATATCAAGATTTGGAGAGAGAATGATAATATCAAAAGCTTTTTGATATTTTGATATTCTGCAATCCCGCACCTTATTGAACAAGTAATTGAGGAAATCGACCAGGTTCAGCTCTGCATGCAACATGAGATTGGATATATGGGTGCAACTGGCTACAAATCCAAACAAGAGGTCATTGATAATATATTATGGTTTCTGGTCTGAAACAGGTTACAAGGGTCTTGATGAAAAAGAACGCCGAGAAAGGACTGGGCGAATCGCCTTTTTCGTGACAGAGGTAGCGTGACCAAAAACACAATCCATAATGTATATTTCCACGAAATCGACAATTCTAAGAATCCGGTGATTTGTTCAACTTATTACACGTAGTCAGTGTTTCCAGTCTCTTTGTTCGAAGGAGAATGTCTTCATCTCGTAACTTGGAAGAAGAAATCAAATCTCACAGCAGTGAAGTACTCGAGGATGTGAGCAAACGCATCAAGGAAGCTTTCGACATTCTCGACCTCGAGACGACCAGAGTTCGCAAGGAAATGGAAGCTCTTGATGAGGCAGCGAAGAAGCTCGAGCACGTTCATTTCTCGAAAATGTTGAATCTTAATGTCGGCGGCCACCTTTTCTCGACTAGTTTGGCAACCTTGAACAAAGATCCAGGTATTTTCATTTAACCAGTGACATCTAAAGTCTACTAAATAAGCTTATTAAAATATTTAAATACATAGAGACTTTCGCTTTCTTTGGGCCTGGCTAAAATAGCTAACATTTCTGCGCGAATAACTATTTCTCCGATTAGCGGGATGTTTCGAAAGCAAATATCAGCGTGTTATTGAAGTGCTTTTTAAAAAAAGATTACTTCCTTGTTTCTGAGAAACTCTGAAAAATGCTGCAAAACTAGGAAGCATTTTTGGAGTCTTTAGATTCCAGGTTCTTTTTTACTTTTCTTCAATTATGTTTGTCTCAGGTTCGATGTTACACGCCATGTTTTCGGGAAGATTTGACACAAAGGCAAGCGAGGATGGATCTTACTTCATTGATCGTGATGGAACTCACTTCCGGTATATCCTGAATTATCTTCGCACTGGGCAGCTCATTGTACCAAACGACGAGCTTGTTCGAATTCGCGAAGAGCTTCTGGCCGAGGCCGAATTTTATCAAGTTGAGGGAATAATTAAGGCGTTGAAACCCAAATTCTTTGAGGATTCTGTGATCCTGTCATCCGATCAACGCCAGACCTTGATAAATTGGTTGAAGGAAACCCGGGCCTTCACAAACGCCAGCGACAAGTTGTTATATCGTGCTTCTCGCAATGGCTGGGCTGCTTCCAACTTTCACTCTTGCTGCGACAACAAGGGACCGACTGTGACAGTGGTCAAGAGTACTGGAAATTACATATTTGGAGGATATACCGAGCACCAATGGGATGGTAGGTGTTACCCGGGGGTGTTACACAGCGGTGAATTTTCGATGAAGTTAGTTACTTCCCGATACATAACAATAAAACGAGCAGAAATGCCGTGTCTATATCAGCCAAGTTTATTCTCTTTACTTCCAGTAAGAAAAGGGGGTAGAAACGGGGGGGGGGGGGGGGGGGGTAGGTGGGTGGTGATGAAGCAAATTTTATTGTCAATCATAGCCCAGTAGTGACTTGGCTAAATATTAACAGGAATATTTGTGATAGGGATGCAATACCTGCAAATGATACTTTGACGACTTTACCGAAAAATTTCTGCTGGGAGAATAATGACAACACACAAAAATTCAAAGACGCACTATGGTCTACAAGTACATAAACGTTAATTCGACTTGTTCAAGAGTATCTGAACGACAACCAATCAACTGTGAAATGTTAACATCTCCCTTAGAAAGTAGAAGACATTTTCATCGCAACTGTAAAACGCTGCTATAATATAAAAAATAAACGCTGGTTTCAAAGAAAACTGGATGGGACATTTCCAGTCTCTTTATTCAAATGACCCTCTTATCTCCGATCAACAAAACATAGTAACAATAGGTAACAGGTTATAATAATGCCCCTAGCCCTGAATAATAATAGAAACTAGAGGTTCCAGAATAGTGTCTTACTGGTCTCCAGGTATGGTATTCTTTATTTATCCGCGGTAAAAATTCGACAGCAAACAGGGACAAGTGGCTGTGGGGACAAGAGTGATGACATCACGCTCCCAGACCTCTTGTGAATAAAGTTGCGAGATTACACTTAAGTAGTTAACATGGGGTACCTTTCAGGGTATTTCATGTAAAGCTCTTTTACCAGAAGGTATCTGAAAACTTTTATAGGTTCCTTGTAAAATTTAAGATGAGCGACCTGACATTTTTTGGGGGGTGGGGAAGGGGAGGAGTTATGTACAAATTAAAATACTGGCACTAGTTTTAAACGAAGAAAAGCAAGGCTGATTGAACAGTTGGGAACTATATATATTTCCAATATTTCGGAAGGCACGGCCTTCCTTCTTCAGGGTGTTACAAAGCCGAGAAAGTGGATATACAAGCACTTATTTTCCTAGTAGTCTTTCGAATCTTGTGATTTTGAGGATGCTGCTCTGTAGTGGATGAATTTCTGGTGAAAACTAAAATCGATCAGTTATTTTCCTTCTTCGTTAGGTTCTGGAGCTTACAAAAATGCACCAGCATCGTTCCTGTTCAGCCTTGTCAACCCAAGCGGTCTGCCACCAACAAAGATGCCTTTGATAGCTGGAAAAGAAGGAAATGCAGTCTACAGCAACAGTGGCTATGGACCAACATTTGGAAGTGGCCACGATATTCATATTTCCAATTCACCAAATACCTCCAATGGCTGCTACGTAAACCTGAATTACGCGTACCAGTGTCCAGCGGGTCAGAATAATACCACATTTTTAACAGGAAATCGAAACTTCCTTGTCAGTGAAATGGAAGTTTTTGGCTTTTAAATGTGAGAGGCTTGTACTTGTGTGGCCGATATGAAATACAATTTGTAAACAATCACATCTCAGTTGAATAGTTGAATAGTTAATGATTGCCTAAAAGTTGTTACACATTAGGTCTATTGAGGATAAATCATTAAAATAAACTTTCAGTTTAGTTTTTGTTATTTCATTGATGCATCCTCGAATGCCCCGATTTCATTAAATTGCTTGGTTATAATTCGGCTAATATTCTTCCAGATGTTGAAACTGATTTAGTAACGTCTTCAAATAAAGAAACACCACAAGGTTTATATCTTGCTTCAAAAAATTAACTTGGCATTCCGTAATAATAAGAGTCAATGTTATTCGAAGTCTTTAGTTCCAGAGAATTAACTGCTAAACAAACAACAAACGAAATGTTAATTAGGTTAAAACTGTAAAGCCTTGAATTTCACGCATCTTAACGATGCGGGTTACGATAACTGACGATAGCCGGAGAGATTTAAGCGCACGTTCCAGAACGGCGAAAGGCATCGCTGTTAATTCTCCACGTAAAAAATGGACAAAAGTTCATTTGCCATTGAAAAGGAAATCGGTAGCCTCCAAAATTGGGAGTTTTATTTGGTGGCAGCAATACATTTTTTTTTTGATGCGTTATTATCAACAGAGAGGTTAAGCATGACGTTTACGGCAAACGGCAAACGGCAAAAATAATTCTGATTTTGCTCACTTTTTCTTTAGCACTTAAATAAAGTCAGTCGAAAAATAGGAAAAAAATCCCTTAATCACAGTAAATGCAAACAATTTCCCTAAATTGTACAAACGGCTAAAATCAAACACCAAAAGTTCGATTTTTGCCGTTTGCCGTTTGCCGTAAACGTCATGCTTAACCTCTCTAATATATATATTTTTTCATTCAACGAATAAAAGGTAATGTGCCAATGTTAGCAACCTCGTAAGAGCACATCAAAAGATATCCTGGAGTCGTTTTTTCGACTATTTTGCTTGGTTACCAAGCAAAAATATAAGAATTGGGATCATTGAAGCACTCTCTGACACACATTTTTGTACACTCTCAAGGGACTGTTTTAATTTGTCAAGGGAATACTTTTCACTGTGGGCGATAAAAACGTCACTGGATAGGAATGCGTCAGCAGTTCTCGATCCCGAAGTGTTATTTTCACGCGTCGCTCGTCATTTAGCCTGTCTAGCCTTTTGTAAACTACAGGTAGGTATTTTTTAAAGATCTGTGCTATTCATCGATTGAATTGCTTAGTTTTACATGCTTAAAAGCTGCTGCGAATCTTCATTGTCAGAGGATATTGGCCAATGCTATTTTCTATTGTTACAAGTCTATTGTTTGTCGTCTTCATTGAAAGAAGTATTTTTAGCTCGTCACGCAATCTTTTGTTTTGACCACAATTCACGGACTTGATCACGACTTAATGCATCTTCTCAAGACTTCAGACAGGAAAATGGTAATGTACAATATTGCTTCGAACTTAAATAGAATTTTTAGAAGGATCGGTAAAGCCACTTAGTGAAAAATTGACTGCACAAAGCCGTCGGGCTAAAATTAAACTTACGCTTTACAGCGCTTTAGCGTGAATAATGCAGGATCTCACGGCTTCAAAAATATGCAGAATTTTGAAGCTTTGATACATTAGTAGCTACATCTTGAAATGAGAATTAATCTAAAACAAAACTTCCTTCAAGTTTCTTTCATTTGCCCAGTTTACGTTTGGAATTTTAGGCTTCTGAAGCGTATTGATTTGAAAAGCGCATGGTGACATCTGATATGCAGCGTGCGGCCGACTAACCATCGCTTTGTTGTTTATTTAATAATTGTGTTCAGTTTACGACCTTTTACATGCAAAGGTTTACTACAGTACTTCGGAAAATGCAAACAAGTATTTTTTTTGTTATTAGTTATAGTGATGGATAGCATAAAAGCGATCTGATTGTTAATTTTGTGGAAGGAATTCAGTAGTTTTCCGCTATCTCACGGCACCATGATTCGCAAATTATTACCCCAATTACCGCTTTTCTGTACCAAGATAATATCACTGGTGGTTAAATAAATGTCAGTGACAGTTGTACAGAATGAAAACCTACCTTTCACCAGAGTGTTTTGAACTAGTGTTATATTTTGTAGAAAGAGTTCGTATTTTTGCGAGTTGTTAAAATGACGCGCGGAGGTGAAGGAATTTTTGTTTGGTTTCGGATCAATTTATCAAGGTTGATAATTAACATTTCAAATCATGAATTGGTCTTTCAGCGTGTCTAGTTGTAACAAACGTTGACTTCAGAAAGGAATTATTTGTCAGAATTTAGTACGCATATGGTATATTTTTCCCACTCGCACGTTTGTGTTAAAGGGCCAGGATTTTTTTTTTTTGGGGGGGGGGGGGGGTGGGTGCGCGCTAATAAAAGCCTTCTGGACTGTGAGTCAATGGGTTAATGCATCACAAATCGCTTTCAATACTAACATTTCCCCAACGCATACTCCATGCGAAATAGTCGAATCTCGAAAGAGATCTTTGATTTAACTGTTGAAATAAACTGTTGCTGTTGTAAAGCTGTTGTTTTTTTATATCGATGTACACGGACATGTGATGTATTTTATTTTGTTACAGTCTTGCACTCGCGTTTTGAACTACCGGTAGTCTTACTCGTATTCATACACACATACAAGTAAGCCACCGTTTACCCGTGAGAAACGGTTACAAGGCTACCCCGGTGATAGCAAAAAAAAAAAACGGAAATTATCTGCACCCAGAAGAAGGGTTATCTTCAGGTCAACATGGGGGTCCACTTCCATCCGGAGCAAAGAGTTCATGAAAGTCTGATGAAACAGCCCGTCGTGTTCAAATTTAGTATTGGATAAACGAAAGGGAGGAAAATATCATGCCTTTGTCAGCAGTGTTAAAGACAATAGAAGGGTTCGTACTAAAAAATGGAAAGCCATTCTCAACTACTGTTTCAAATATTGGGCGTGCGTCGTGCGCCCACTGTAACAGAGAAAGAGTGTGAGAGTTATAAAAACTTTGCAGTTAGATACTTAAGTCATCAAGTCGGTTGTTCTGACTTTTTTCCATAGAAAGGATGGCTTCTAATGCCGAATTTGTGTAGCACGAAGCGGCTAGGAGTATTGCTAATTCCCTGCTTTGGCTAGTTATTAATGACCATGGGTTTACATTCCGGAGATTTTTTTTTCGAAAGGATTTTTGCGTCTGAGATTAAGTGGAGTGGGCTTACTTTCGGCAGCTGTTAATTTTGGAATTTTGTAGTACATTCTTGGACCTTTTTGATCTTGCCATTTGGTGCATTTTAAACGACTTTGAGACCCATTTTAATGCCCGTGTCAAGTCATCTTTCTGACGCTTTTCCTTTTGTTCCTGCAGCATTTATTCATAAGAGGACTTTGCCTATCAGAATTTCGTTTTAACGCAATTTCTCGAGACAAAGCATGTTTTTAAGTTTCTTAGCTACAGTTTTCCATAAAGATAAAAAATATCAAGATGATGATCCTCTCTTGCGTCATGACAACGAGAACAAGGCAGGTGGAAACCAAGCATAAATAGCCATTATTTTTTTCTTGGCTTGTGAGCGGGCGGAATTCTCCAAATCCTGCAATCTGATTGGTTCCGGGAGCGGGCGGAAATTTTCGATCTTGCCCGCTCACGGAGCGATTCCGCCCGGCTAGCTCGCTGTGTTTTCATTCAGTCGCGGCGAGACGAACCCATGAAAGTTTTGCTCTCCAAAATTAATGTAGTTGTTCACCAGCCGTTGTAGATATGAAAGGAAAAGTAAGCAGTAGAATTAAAGGCCTTGAAGTTCTCCAAAAGGCGAGTATTCATTCTCTTTATTGACAAAATCAAATTGTTCAAGTTTTATGGCGGTAGTTTGTCGATCGTTGTTTGTGCATTCGCACTGATTTTCACGCCATTGCGCTTACCTGTAAGTCGCCGGTTTATATACCCGATTGATTCTTTCAAAAGCTAAATTAGTAACGGAATTAAAGGCCTTGAAGTTCTCTAATAGGCGGGTATTCTTTGTATTTATTGACAAAATCAAGTTATAGTTTTATAGTCGTAGTTTTCCGATCGTTGTTTGTGCATTTGCACTGATTTTCACGCCGTAATGCGGTTGACTGCAAGTCACTAGTTTACAGACTTGATTTATCCTTTCAAGCGCTTTGCCTTTCTGCTACTTTTCCCCAAAACAATATACTGCTTATGACCATTCAAGAAAATGAGATGTTTCGATAAAAAACGGTGAAATAAATTCTCGCAAAATTGTGCCGCGTGCAGGCGACCAAACTACACATTCAGTTTAGCTTCATTCAATTTCACTTTCGTGACTCGAGATTTTTTATGCTCTCTTTTGCTGCTGTATTGTGCTTCTTTTGTATTATTTAAGTTACTTTTCTCTTTTTTTCTGATGACCTTTTCCGTGAGTACTGTTCACTTTAGCAAATTTATTTTGTTTGGCGGTAAACAAATCATTCTTTACTCTTGCCGTAGCTTAGCGATCGATTCAACATTGGATGCGCGCGTATAAAATTACATTTTGCAAGACGATCTTTTTAGTTTTTTTTTTTTTAACGAGGAAGAAAAAAATAAATAAGTTATTTACCGGCTTTGGGTCGGTCCGTATCGTGAAAAACTGTGACCTCGGCCTTGAAAATGCTGCCCTCGGCCTGCGGCCTCGGGCAGCATTTTCAAGACCTCGGTCACAGTTTTTCACGATACGGACCTCCCAGCCGGTAAATAACATATATTTATCCACCGCATCGAAAAAGTTGGCGACTGGTACATTTACCTATAAATCCTGGCGAGCGAAAACCCTAAAAACGTCATAAAAAAACGCACAGAAAAACTCTAAAAACTTCAAACCCGGCATGAACAATGTTGTTAGTGAAAGGACAAGTTCCGCAGAAACGTGGCTTTCTGGGTGCCCTAATGTCTGTGTTAGGTTCGCAAGGTATTTTACATGTGGTAAAATGAACGGCCGGTGGATTGAAAGGCTACGTAATACGCTAGTGAAATTCGGCCTAATGTGAGGTAGGTGAAAAGATCGAATTTAATAGAGAAGGGCATGCTATGCTTAGCCCATTCGTTATCATCAAACATGAAGGAGTGGAGAGCAAGCAGTATCATCTCTCCCCGGGGCTAGATGGTAGAGCTCGCTCTCGGTATTTGCGCGGCCACTTTTCGCTCCAAGGGAACGAGAAACCAAGAAAATGGGAAACTGTTCTAATTACGCCTAATTAGTACCAGTAATCACATGATTTCGAGTGCAATTTGGAATAAATAAGCACGAGTAAATTTTTCAAAGGCAAACAAAATTGCACGAGCCCGTAGGGCGAGTGCAATTTGTAGTCTTTGAAAAATTTACGAGTGCTTATTTATTCCAAATTGCACGAGAAAAATCATGTGATTACTAGTTAATAATATACAAGCAACCATTTCTGTCACGCTTTGTTAATTTTCGTGACAAATTCATGTGTCGAGCGCCCGGCTGTAAATTTGACGTGTGAATTCATGCGTAAATATTCAATTCATGCACTCGCTGGAAGTGCTGCATGAAAGGTTTTTAGTTCAGAATTAGTCTTCTCGCCGTTAAATTTGAAGAACTTGAATAGCAAAGCAAATTTTCCTAAGCGGCTAAGGTTCTGCTGCTGTTCTTTTCGGTGGGTTTAAGAAACTCCGTGTGTGCCGTGTTTGTGCACGGTCGAGCCGAAAACAGCCTTCATATCAGCACATGATGTTTTGACAGAATATCGAAATACTGAACTAGAATCCACCGAAGGGATCTTCTCAGTGCAGAGGAGAGCATTCAGCTACAACTCCGTGTTGCTGGCTGATTTCACCGGGCGTTCTACAGGTTAGATATGCCTTTTAATACCACGTTTGGCGCCTTTTGTTATTGAGCGAGCTTTAACAACAGCTGCAAAAATTTAGCTAAGCTTACCTAATTTCTCAGCTTTCTCTCTTGAAAAAATAGAATGCTTGCTTCTCTCGTCTTCAAAACTAAGAAGTAGTCTGTTCCTAGGCAGTCTGGTTAGTACTTCTTCGCGTTTCCCTTCAGAGAATTGAAGTATTCAGAGTATATGTTTCGGCGAGGATTGTCAGTGCGCTTTGGCGTATTAAAATTGGCCGTCGACCTGAGTTTAATTTCAAATTAATGCTTTGTCCTCATTGCTTTTGTGATTATTCCTCGTCTTTCACACCTCTCGACCATTGGTAATTTTTGTAGTGCTCTTTTACTTTGCGTTACTTTCAAGCTTTTCAATAAAATTGCGTTATACAGATCAAACAATCTTGTCTCACTTTTGTCCGCCATTTTGTTTGTCCGAGATGGATTTTGCATGAAGCTGGCGTAAATGTCAATCATTTTCAATTTCACCGTTTCACGTTTTGCACTGCCAATTTCACTTTCTGCACTGCCAATTTCACTTTTTGCACTGGTTTGGAATTAATTGACGTGTTCTTAGCCAATCAGAATGAAGAAATTGCTGCTTGTATATTATTAGGCACGTCTAATTACGCCTTCTGTCTATATTTTAAGGGAGCTAGAGTAAATGCTTAAACAGAATAAAACGTTCTCTAGTAAGAAATATTAAAAACTATAAGCTTTCCTCAGCCAGTCTGCTGGCTTCAATTGATAAGAAATTTATTCATTTTTTATCGTTCAAGTCAGCAGAAAGCTGACGAAAGCTCATAGTTTTTAATTTTTCGTACCAGAGAACGCCTTTATTCTGTTTTATTATGAATCCTGGCAACGGATCTTATATTTTTTAGAATAATTGCTGTTTAAAGTGTAAGATAAATGAAGCATGAACTTCGTTTATGCAATAATTTCCCAAAACATGCACATTATTCATTATTCCGTTACGGGACTTAAACAAGAAGTTCCACTATAAAAGGGATGGTACCTCCCACATTTCACACCTTTTGGGCGCGAAATGCAAATTTTCACTCTTGCATTCATGGCACGTTGCAGAGTCAAGCGTCCTGCAAATTAAATACGCCTCAAAACCTCATGAAACCAAAAGATACCCTTTACAAAAGTAAAATATAACTTGTTAACGTTTTAGCATAGCATTCTCAACAAAAATGAAGCACATTTTACCAGCAACTGTCACGGAGAAAGCGCGGGTTGTTTGTCAGCTGTTTACGCTTTGATGGTTTATTGACAACTGGGCGTGAGAATGGCCAGGCCTGGCCCCTTTTATACCGGAACTTCCTGTTTAACCATTCTTCATTCCGCTATCAACCGATTGTATTCCACGAAGTCAGTGTTTACAATCTCTTTCTTCAATGGGGATATCTTCATCTCGTAACTCGAAGAAAAAAATCAATTCTCGCAGCAGTGAAGAGGGTCGTACAGGGGGGGTCTCTGGCACGATTCACGGACTAAAGAAATAACGAATCACGGATCACGGATATTGAAATTTCATTTTCCCGAATCACGAAAATAAGTACTCTTTTATCCTGTTCTTACGCTACAAATAGTGTTTGAAGAAATCAAAATTGATTAAGAAATTAAGAAAATAAGAAAGAAACATACTCTTTTATCCTGTTCTTACTCTACAAAGAGTGTTTGACGTTACGATAATTATACGGAGGTCACATTTGAGGTCTCGCGTCTCAAAATCGCGCAAAATAAAGTCAATAAAGTGGTGAAATCACGAATATCGGTTATTGATTCAAGCTCTTCACGTTTCACGCAAAACCTTCTGGTCACGGGTCACGAGGAACAAATTTATTAAATTCACGTTTCACGGAAAATAAAATCAGCTAATCACGCGTCACGAGAATACCCCTGTACCACCCTCAGTGAAGTGTTAGAGGATGCAAAGAAACGCATCAAAGGATCTCAAGACATTTTGAACCACGAGACGAAAAGAGCTCACAAGGAACTAGTAGCTTGTGATGAGTCAGCAAAGAAGCTCGAGCTCGTTCATTTCTCTAAGACGATAAAACTCAATGTCGGTGGCCACCTTTTCTCAACCAGTTTGGTAACCTTGAACAAAGATCCAGGTATTTTTAAAATACCTTTACATATGACATCTTGAATGACGCAATCCTTGTCTCCATGGATGTCACAAGCCTTTACACAAACATCCCGCAGGAGGAAGGAATTACTTTAGTATGTCAAGCATGTGAAACCTTTCATGACAAAAACCCTCCTATAGCTACACATTAGCTTAGACAAATGCTGAGCCTAATCCTAAAAGAAAATTCCAAACACACGGAACAGCCATGGGCACTTAAATAGCCTTTGCCAATATTTTTATGGCAAAAATAAAAAAAGGAGATCTTGAGGCAAAGCGCTAAGCAACCACTATTTTGGGAAAGGTTTATTCGCGATATCTTTAATTTGTGGGACACAAACGAAGCATACATTCAGGTCTTCATTGAGAAATCAAATTCTTATCACCCTACAATCAAGTTCACCGATGAAGTCTCCGAAAATGAAACAACATTCTTGGACACAACAGTCTATAACGGAGAGCGATTCGAGAATGAAAGCATTCTTAATGCGCGCTCACATTTCAAACCAACTGAAACCTTTCAGTGCACTCACTTCAACAGCTCTCACCCACCAGGCGTTAAAAAAGGCTTTTTCAAAGGAGAAGCTCTCACACTTCTAAGAACAAACTCTTCAAGAGTTACTTTTACAGACAACATTAAAACCTTCAAAACGTGCCTTATTTCTAGGGTTTATCCTAAGAAATTGGTGGAAAAGATCCTCTCAGAAGGTAACTATGCAGACAGAAAAGCAGCTGTAACACAGAAACAGAACGCACAAAAAGCTTCTACCCTTTGTGACGCAATTTTAACCATCATTACAATGTTTTGAAAGCATACTAATGGACAAATGGCATTTAATACAAGAACAACCATTACTCAGAGAGATATTCAAGGAGCGTCCCTTGATTTCTTATAGAAAAGGAAAATTGCTTAAAGACATTGTCGCGTTCCCGAATCGAGTACTCGGAGCAAGTATCGATTAAAGACCGCAGTGGCCAACCACACACTCCAATGCTGTAGATTTACTGACTTTATTACGTACTTGATCACAACGATTGAAGCATGCGACAGTGAAAAGTTATAATTCCTGACTCCGTTTGTGAAAAAAGGTGAAGAAAATCTCTGACAAATATCTCTGTGTATTTTGAAAACTCCGTGCAATCTCCGTTTTGACTAAGTCCGTAATAAAGTCAGTAAATCTACAGCATTGGAGTGTGTGGTTGGCCACTGCGGTCTTTAATCGATGCTTGCTCCGAGTACTCGATTCGGGAACGCGATAGACATGCTTGTGAAAGCAAAACTTTAAAGGCTGTGGAACAACACAATGGACACACAGCAGGAGTTGCGTAGCTCTGTCAATCCCTATTTTAGTCATGATTTTTGAAGAGCAGGTAAAAAATTTACAATGTTATAAGACGGAAAAAACACTCCAAACACTTAACGGTATTTTTTCCGGAAACAGTAAACATTAAAAAAGTGGCCATTATAACAGCAAACACTAAAAAATGTGGGCAAATAACACTAAACAGTAAACCCCATTCATACCCTCTTCATTCCTGGAAGCTTGCAGCCTTGTAGTAGGACAGCAAAATGAATTATTTGCAATACAACGTTCTTTCTAAGGAGCTTACATGTAACTGTTCTGCACGCAGCTCAATCGTAAGGAATCTGAATTGAACTGTAACAACTATCGTTGATGTATCGCTTAGAACGTTTGTCTGAACAAAAGATTGAACCAAAATAATCAATTATTCATTTTGAATTTATTTATCACTCTTTATTTCAAAGATCCCCTGCGAGAACTGTAAAAAGTAGTGTAAGAATTGTAGTCTAAGGACGTATTGTATAGTAAGTAGTATAAGTAATGTTTTGTTAGTGGTATTGTAAGTAGTGTCTTGCTTTGTAACTTGTAGTGTTCACGTGTTGTAATTAAAAAAAAAGAAGATCGCTAAAAAAAGATCCCCTGCGAGAAACAAACGGTCACTGTTCACCGACTCACACCGCGAGTACGACAACATATGTTTGTGTGTTCAACGGAACTTCATTTGTCTGCTACGTAACCATTCGAGTAGTATCGTCGGGACTAATCAAATACCACTTTGGGTGCACCTAAATTTTTCACCTCTTCACGGGACTAGTAGTCAGGGACCAAAGCCAAACCATGCTCACATGGCTCGCATGGTTCAGCTTTGGACCCTGACTATAGTCCCGTAAAGAGGGTAAAAAATTTAGGTTTACCAAAGATAGTATTTGATTAGTCCCGACTATACTACTTAAGGAAAAGAAAGGAAATGAAAGGGAGTGAAACCCCACGGCGGGGACAAGCAATTAGAGAATTGACACCGTGCAGTATAAAAGTTTTTCAATTAGAGAAATACAACATTAAGTTAACAACAATTAATTAAAAATATTTTTTTCTACATAATATATAATGGACGAAATAGACTTCGAATCTCTTGAAAATGTAGACCTCGAATCTCTCGAACAAGAACTTGCGAGAATAGACCCGGAAGAGTTGCGCTATTTATCGCAATTACTTTCAGAAAACGTGCCTGTGGTTAAAAAGATAATAAGGAATGTGCTGGAAGAACCAATCCCAGAAGAAACAAAGAAGCGATTAAAACCACCTTTGCAACCAAAACCTTACAAACCAATAGCACCCCCAAGAAAAAGGAACAGAAGACAAAAAATTATTAGACAGTTTCAACTTCAGAGACAGTTTGATCCCATCCACCCACAAAACATAAGAAATGTGGCAGACTACCAGAATGAGGTTGTGGATAAGTACAAGGACGAAACAACTGAGGGTGTAGAGATAAAAGGTAGGCGTTATATTCGGTGGCGCGTCAAAAAGGACCTGGAAAGAGAACAAACATCAAAATTCATGGAAAAAATAAGAAAGAACGTAAGAACATCATTTTACATAAGGTACGTTTTTGCATTTAATTTGCGCAACATTGAAGACGGAACCTTTCTTACCTTCTACCAAAATGAAAAAGGCTCCCGATGGATAAACAAACTAGAAGACGCGGAAAAATGGCTGAGGGGAAGGGAGACCAGACACAAAATGGATCTTCGACCACTACTATGCTGTTGATGTAAAAGTTGTGCTTGACCGTCAACCGCTGATGGGAACAGGCCAATTACCAGACTGGCTGCGCAATCGTGCACACGCAGCGAGAGGGCAAGCAATGGTGGCACTGGATACCTATAGAGATAACTTGTGTTTATGGCGTTGTATTGCTGTGCACAGAGGAGCTAGACCAGATCGAAGTACAAAAGCAGCGCAAGGTCTAGCCAAGAGTTTCTTCAAGCTCAGGGATACGCCGACGGACTGGCCAAAAACCTCACTAGATGAATTGGAAAAGGTAGAAATGCATCTGAATAAGGGCACTTCTTTTTCAGGTTGGCTTGGCATCAGGGTTTATGTCCCTGAGCGTGTAGATGATAAAGAAGTGGTTTGGCATCTCACAAGAAATCCGGCGTCAAAGTTAAAAAACATCATGACAATAGGAATTTTTGGAGAGCACGCATTTTTAATAAAAGACATTGCAAAGTTGGCAAATCTTTATGCATGCGTTCATTGCAATGCAAGATTCACACAAGCAACCCATCTTCAACGTCACGCAGATAGATGCGCCCAAGGGAAAACTGCAATAGATTGCCCAGGCGAAAAGGTGGAAGCACCGCAGACAGCTTATGAGAAAGCATTTTACCCAAAACATAACGCATCGAATGAATCAATTCAGTGGCTAGAGTACGTAGCAAAGCATTGGAATATGACCATTTACCACGCAATGTAAGGCCACGGAGGAGAGCGATGGATAGGGAAAAGACCAGTTGATGGATACAACCATAAGAGAAAGTTAGTTCTTCAGTATCACGGATGCTACTGGCACGGTTGTCCTAAATGTTACCCTGATCGGGATAAAATAATTGAACGTGGCGACAGAACAAGAGAAGATCTCTTCCAAGCGACAATGAGGCGCACAGCTTACCTCAGAAAGGAAGGATACAAAGTAATAGAGTGTTGGGCGTGCGAAGTTGGAGACAAATATGCCGAACAACTGCCAAAAACCCAAACAAAAAGTTATCCACATGTGATTTTGTACGATTTGAGGCGTACGGAGACAAAAATAAGCGAAAGGATCCGACAGACAATTTAACAATCGAGAATGAGCACGTACCAATCTCGGTGAGCATCGGTGACACCCTTGAAAGAGAGCCAACTCACATCTGTGAAAAAGATCCCGCAGAGCTGATCCGCAAGTTTATGGAAGAGCTGGAGAGACGCGGAAAAAACATAAGAACAAAAGTAAGAGATGAATTTATGCCAGCAGACGTAAACCTGCTACCAAAAGATCAGAGAAAAAAAATAGAAGAATGGTGTGATCAGGTCCCAGTCACCGGTTTTAACTCTGGGACTTACGATCTGAATCTGATCAAAAACTACTTCGCAGAGCGTCTTACAGGCACAACCAACAAAGTCAGAGTAGCAAAGAACGGAAACAAAATCATGTTCTTACTCACTTCAGGCTTCCGTTTCCTTGACATAATCAACTACCTCGGCCCGGGAACCAGCCACGAGAAATGGGTAGAGGCCTACGAGTGCAAGACAGTGAAATCGTGGTTCCCATACGAGTGGTTTGACAGACCAGAAAAGCTGGATTACCCAGGATTACCGGATTATATGGATTGGTATTCAAAGTTGAAAGGAGACTTTGTACTGAAACTGTCAAAATGGAAAGCCTGCAAAAAGACGTTTCGAGAAGAGGGAATGAAAACCTTCGAAGACTGGGTGCGTTACTACAATAATCTCGATGTCGCCCCCGGACTTGAGGCGCTACAAAAAATGAAAAACTTCTACACTGAGAAGGGAATCGACATAATGAAAGACGCGGTCAGCATCCCAGATGTGAGCTTACACTACCTGCTAAGGGGAGCTATTGAACGCAACGCGGATCTTTACAGCCCAAGCAAAGAAGCATATGATATGTTGAAAGCAGCAGTTGTTGGAGGGCCGAGCCTCGTTTTCACAAGATACCACGAAGTTGGAAAAACAAGAATAAGGTCGCATCAAATAGCGGAACCAAAACTTTGCAAAAACATCCTCGGATACGATGCCAACGCCCTGTATCTCTCAACCATGCTAAGAGAAATGCCTTGCGGAAAGGAAAAGGTTGTACACTACACAAAAGAGTACCAAACAGATGGGGCTCCAGTACTAACGCACAGACTCAAAGAAGGAAGCTGGTTCGGATATGCAGAAATAGATATAGAGATTCCAAATCACTTACACCAAAAGTTCGAGGAAATGTGTCCATTCTTTCACAACAAAGCGGTGCCAGCCAAAGCTGTCCCCGAGCATATGCTGAAATACTTGCGTGATACAGGAAGAAAACGAGGAGAAGATAAGAAACTTATGGGAACGTTGGCAGCACAGAAAATTCTTGTGTACGCCCCTCTACTACTCTGGTATGTGAATCACGGGGCAGTTATCAAAAGGGTTTATCGTACAATTGACTACACACCGGCAAAAATCTTTCCCTGGTTCGTGGAACAAGTCACGGAGGCTCGCCGGACAGGAGACGTGGAAAAAAGCAAAGCACTGCTGGCCGACATATTCAAACTGTTGGGAAACAGCGGGTACGGAAAGCTCATCGAAGCCTTGGAACGGCAAACAAACGTCATTTACACAAAAGATGAGAAGGTAGTTGACAGAGCTCTGAGAAGTGCATACTTTTCAGATCTTGATGAGATTGGAGAGGCGTATGAGTTAGAAAGTCGAAAGCCACGAATCACAATCAGACGCCCATTTCAGATTGGAATCGCAGTCTATCAGCTGGCAAAGCTGAGGATGTTGGAATTTTATTACGACTTCCTTGACAGATACTTTGACAGAAAAGATTTCGAGCTGTTACAAATGGATACGGACAGCAACTACTTAGCAATCTCAGGTAAGAAACTCGAGGACATTGTGCGACCAGAGCTGAAAGCAGAATTTGAGGCTCAAAAAAAGAATTGGCTGGCATGGAACAAGTGGAGTGGTAGAACGCCGGGTCTGTTTAAGCTGGAGTGTGAGGGGGATCGGATGATTGCACTCTGCTCCAAATGCTACTATATAGACGACCGAGGCGAAAAAAAGAAGTTCAGCACAAAAGGTATGTCGAGGAAGCAAAACGATATAACCTGGCATCGTTTCAAGGCAGCGCTAGAAGGTCGCCATGATATGGCAACAAACAGAGGTTTCAGAATGAGGGACGGGAATATAGTAACTTACGAGCAGGAGAAGCTGGGGTTGAGTGCATACTATGACAAACGATGGGTACTACCCGACGGGATACACACCGAACCAATCGAATATCACAGTGGGGTATCACCAACTCAGTTGCTACCCCACACCCCAAGGGTAAGGATTTAGTTCAAGTTAGTCGGAGGTAATTGTGTGTTTGGAGGCACAACAAGCAGTTCTTCACGTACAAAGCCACGTTTGGGTCCGTCATGTAAATAGTAGAGAACGGGTTGATCAGGTTTGGTAAAAGAACGTTCAAGGTTGTAAACTTTCAAAGACCAGATTGGATCAGTGGCTCTTTTAACACCACCTTCAAGCTCGCCAGGTTGGTACAAATATCGAACCAAAACTATGGAGGGGAGCTTTTTTTCATTTTCTCCAACAGGTCGCAAATATTTGGTTGCTGGTTGGGATACCACAGCCTTTTCTTTGATAGCGGCAGCAGGCTTCATACCAATCAATCGAGTGACTTGGTTGTTCAGAGCAGAAACAACTGAGGGAAGCCTTTTCACCCATGCTCGAGACCGCTGACCTGTGTTGCTACGCATTTCAACCGCGTACTGATACCCGAACAAGCGCTCAGCAAGGGTGCGGTTAAAACGTTCAACGATAGCTTGGTCTCTATGTATTTCAGGGTGGCCACGTCTGATAGAAGTTTTGTGATTTTCCATTTCTTTTGTAACAGCACCCATAAATTCGCGCCCAGGATCAACCTGCAGCAGTTCAGGCCACTTCAGAGGGCCACGTGTATAAATTGTCTTAAAAGTTTTGGCAACCTCATCAGAGTTTTTAGAGGTTAAAGGCTGAGCTTCTTTGAATCTACTGGCAATATCAACAACAGTAAGCGCGTATTTGTAAGTTCTACGCCCCACTTTGTCGTGTGGCAGAAAAAGAAGATCTACCTGATGCACTTTGTTGGGTGTAGGCACGTCGAATTTTGGACGAGGAATGTAGCGCGGGGCGGGGAGGTAGATCTGCCAGAGCGCTTGCTTGAACAACCATTCTTTGGCAACAACTTCAGGTACCTTTGCAGCGGCCGCTAATTTTTTAATGGCGGAGATACCTTTCCAGTAACCTTGTGGACTGTAGTAACGCCGCTCCAATTTTCTGTCCATTTAAATAATTATGCGCGGGCATATATACATGGCTGGAAAAATGAGTTTGGGGAGTAACCCTTATGGCGTTCTTCGTGAACCACTGAAAAAAGAGTTTATCGAAATGTTGCTAAAAAAGCTGGCAGTGATAATGCAAAAAAAGCTGGCAGTGATAATGCAAAAAAAGCCGAGAGTGATAATGAAAGAAATCAAGCCGGAAAAAGATCTTGACGACCGTTACGAGGGGGAATTCTACCCTGAGCCCGAAGAGATGAGCCACCCTCCCAAACCAAAATTATGGTATTTAATTGCAGTACTAAAAAAAACCGGCATTTCTTTAGAACAGGTCGGTGACGAAATGGGGTTGACCTTTTTGGGTAATGTCATTCACCAGTTCAAGCTGTTAAATCCTGGGTCGTGTAACTACGTTTGTTTTTTATACAACTATTTTCAAAAGGTCTCAACAAGAGATTGGCCGGCGAAAAATGCAATACTGGAAAAGCTCACGAAATGTTTGCCGAAGATGGGACAAACCAGAAATAAAGGAAAAAAAGTTTCAACAAATGGTGGCGAGAAGAAATGTTAAAACAAATTATTTATTACCGGTATCGAGTTGCTACCGCTAAACAGCAGTTGACTTAGATGTTCTGTTAACCTTTACCTTAGAGGTGTGGGGTTTACCCCACTCTCCACTGTCAGTGTGGTTTGAAAAACGCAGTTTTGTCTTTTGAGAAGTAAAGCTGTTGTACTTTTTGACAATATCTTGGTACTCACCGTCAGAGATTTCACCATCTTCAAGAGCGGTTGATATGAGAGAGTTGATCGTGCTCAGCGTAGCTTCAGCCAAAGTCTGTATTTTTTCGTGTTTTTTCGCTTTACGCAGGAAAAATTTGATGGTGACCATGCAGGAGGTTGACACCAATGAAAACAAGGTGGCAGTTGCAATTAAAGGTCCGCCAACAACAACACCAACCGCAGAAAGCGAAGCGGCCAGCCCAGAGCCGGTAAGAATGGTAGCGACTCCGCCAGTTAACGCACATACTGTTTGACAACGCGTGTGCCACCGTTTAAACTTGGCTGAGGTTTGGTAGTAATGCACCAACTGGTTTTCAAGATTTTTCTTTATCAATTCTATTTCAGCCCGCCGGAATTTTGTTGCAGAATCCATTTTCTATATATGTGTGTTAAAAATGTTCTAGTCGCAATATTGGTTATGCCATTTTCCGCGGTGGGTTATCAACAATTTTCACCATATGTATTATGCCATTTGCCGTTAATTTTCTTTAGCTCCATCCTACAACCTTTTTTAGGGTGTGTCCAAAACTTTTTGCTGAACAGGCCGGTTTTTGTGTTAAACGCCCCCTTGGCAATGTCACCCGCCCAATACTTGTCAAGCAGCTTTTTATCAACTCCGGGCAACAGGTTATATATATCTTGAGCCTGCGAAAACCCGGGGATCTTTTTCCCGATTTGTTCATTGAGCATTTCACCGACACCCAAACCCACCTTTTGCTTCGAGCTGATAGCGTTGCGCGCCAAAGAGTGGCCCCGCTGTCGCTTGTTTTTGGGGATAGCGTCAAGCGCCTTCACCATTTTTTTGTCTGCAGCATGTTTGCAGCTTTTTTCATTTTTCTTGCCTGCACAGACGGCATAATCAACGTCATGCTGCATTGAAACTGCGTCCGTGGCGCCTGTGGGTTGCTGGAATATCTTTAATATCTTTCCAGTTTGGGGGTCGTAAGAAAGCTGTTTTTCAAGGGGATTGTACGGTCCTGTGTAGTTGTGACCAGGAAGCGTCCACCCTTTCTTTGGTTTAGGCAGCTTGCCAATAGCTTTATGCAAATCAAAACCCCGCCCCCCACGTTCATAAAGGGGGTTTGTTGGGTCATCTACTCTATTACCCGCATAAATTCTCATGTCATAGCCGGCACCTTGCGTTTTATTAGAAACAAACCTTGTCTTGGTAATACCACAACTTGCACATTTTACTTTAAGCAACCTTCTACCGTTTTTTGCGGTTGCGTATGTTTCACTTCCCGATACGTTAGGTGTAAAGCGTTTTTCTTTCACACAGTATACCTTCATCCTATATAACTACCAAAAATTCATTTTAACTTTGGGGTGTGAAATCAGCAACTGAGTTGCTAACCCCGCCCTGGTATCATATCTTTTGGTCTTAATCTGTTTGAGGCTTTATTCAACAAATCCCCAGACAAAGCATCAATTGTGTAATTAACAGCTTTTCTCGCGATAGGTTTGGCTTTATTGGCTAACTTCTTCTGATACTTTGGTTGTCTCAGAAACTCGCTCGCGAAGTATCTTCCTTGTTTAACACCCTGTTTGGCTAAATAAGGAACACCGTACTCAAAGAAAGCTTCAGCAGCTGTGTCTCCTATTGTATCAAGAACTCCACCTCCACTGGGGTGTGGGGTACCCCCACCGAATAATCTTTTTTCAGCGACAGCAAATTCATCTCTTTTCTTTTTTGGTAAACCGCTTGAGCCCAACTTTAAAATTGTATCAAAAATATTACCTCCTTCGTGGGCACTGACAAACCTTGTCTTGGTAATGCCACAGCTGGCGCATAACACTTTAAGCAACCTTCTATTGTTTTTTGTGGTAGTGATTTTTTCACTCCCCGCCACATTGGGTGTGAAGCGCTTTTCTTTCACGCAGTAAACCTCCATCCCTATATAACTACCAAAAATTCACTGGGATGTGGGGTTTACCCCACTGTGTAAAATAATCCTTCACCACAGCCTCGTTGGTGCGTGTATTTTCAGAAAACATTCTCAAAATGTCTCGAAACGACCGCCCTTTATTACGTTCATTCAGGAAAAGCAAACAGTAGTAGCCGCAGCGCACACTGAATTCCCACTGAAGCTGGTTGTCATTCCGGAGAAAGGTCTTTTTGCCCTCAAGAATCAACTCAATTTCCCATTCCGCGGGCGGAGGTAACCCGAAAGAGTCAAAGTACTCCGTACGTGGGGTAAACCCCACACCCCCAGGTGATCTCCAGCAGCAAACCCAGTGCGTGCCTGGCCCTCCAAGATCATCCATGTTGATTATACAAGGGGAGTGGTTTTTCGCCATTATTTTGTCTCTCGAAAATATGCCTTTAATGGGGATTTTCAAGTATTGGCACCACCGCTGCAAGTCATAATCAGTTAAGGGGACATCAACGAAGGCGGGCTTTTTTTTGGTCGCCCCAAGAACCAATGAAGGGTGGAGGGCGCATATATGGTGGAGGGTTGATGCGCATACCATTTCCTCCTCTCGGTGGACGTTTTACCTGCATGCCTGACCCTCCGTGGGGTGTGGGGTTTACCCCACGTGCCATCTTGCGCACATGTCTGATTTGTGTCTTGCTCATGTCTATGTCCACGCCCGTTTTGTTTTTGATAGCGCGCTGTATTTTTTTGATCTGCCTGGCGGTCAAGTGCAAAGTGTCGCTGCCCCCAGCCAGGGCTTCGTTTTTGAATCTGAGCGTAACAGCTTCTCCTGGCCCAAAGGCCCGCGCGAGGCTTACCTTCTGCCCGTCTGAAAGTGTAATCTTGTGCGGATAGTAAGTCGTCATCTTTATATTTATCACAAAAATTATTTTCACTTTGAGGTGGGGTTTACCCCACTAAACCATAACCAGCTCATTGCCCACCTGCCTGAGAACAAGTTCGGACTCGTACAAAATTCCTGCATAAATGGTGTAGTCTTGTGTGTTGGCTGCCTCGTTGAGTCTGTAGTGGAAAACCATCTGCTTCGGGTCGTTGGTCATGTTATCTTTGTTTTCACGTAAGTCAAAATAGATAATTGGGTATAAAGTCCCGAAGTTGTTGGGCTGAAGCTGAACACCGGTGTTGTAGTCGTTTTTGCGGTACCGATAGTTCATCAAGTCATTGAGAATGCGCAGTTTGAAGTTTTCGTCGTAGTCCAGCTCCGGATAGTACTGTGAAGAGCCGTACTGCAGCCGGCAGGTCGCTAGCTTGGCTGAATTGTCTCCGTCAATGTCAAAGGTGTCAAAGAAGTAGGGGTTTTGAGTCAAGGCGTTCTCCTTCCTTGACTGTTGAATGAAAATGAAAACATGTTTGGCGTCTTTTATGCCGGGATTTATCTGCCACGAACCGAAAGCGTCACACCGACTGCTGCTGGGCTGGATCATTTCATTCAGGTACGTCCATTTCTGAGGTTTCAAAAAGTTTTCGTTTACGTGCTTCTGCCCTTCGCTGGTGAAACGCAGCATTGGCACCCACAGCTCGAGGTTTCTCACCACTACCCTGCGATCTGTACCATCGTTTTGCCAAATCAGCTCTGCATCCGATTGTAGCTCAATTTCGAACTCCAGCTGCATGGGGGGAAGAAGCTTGTCACTCAGCTCTTCGAAGAATGAGTACCTGTTAAGCGGTATGAGGGTTTCAACCGTGAGGCCCGCGTGGGCAAGCAAACCTCTTTGTCTGATTCCTTGGTTGGTGGCAGCGGCGGCCGTTACATTGCTATCCGTTGTGTCCAAATACCAAAACTGATTTTTTGCTGCGCTCCTCGCAAAGTCATCAGAAAAGTCCAGCAGGTTCTTTATGAATACGAGCTTGTGAATGCCGTCTACGTTGTAAATGGGTTTGCCCGATGATTTCACCACAAGTTTGTTTATCAATGAAAACGAGCCGTTAATGGGTGCTGACCGGACGTCCCCTGCAACTGCCGCACCATCCGCGGTTGCCTCGAAAGAGAAATCAGCCCGGAAGTAGGCGTTATACCAGTCAAACCAGTTGTCTCGGTCGGTGACTGTGAATTTATAGCCAGTTTTCGCCTGGTGCTGATTGTTTCCAGGGATAGTAATCGATTTGTCTAAACCGATACGAACGAACTCTGTTTTTTCCAAATGCCTGTGGCTTCTGAACATTTCGCCTATATATTTTTAAAAAAATTATTTTAATTTTCCGCCAAATATTGGTTTACTTTCAACTTTGCAGCCCGACCGAGATTTAAGATCTGGTTCAACTTTTTCCGCGAATCCCCACTCAACTGAGTTGCTGATACCCCACTTAGCATCTTCTTCAGTTTTTGTTTCGACTCGGTACTAAGTGTTGTGCGGGGTGGACCCCGCACCCCAGCGGTCTTTTTACTTCCCCGCTGCGGGGTCTTTTTACCCTTGGGGCGTGGGGTATCCCCACTTCGCAAAACGGCTTGTATCTTGTCAGCCCCTTTTTCTGCGGCTTTCTCAGTGGCTTTGTCCGCAGCTTTTTTCAGCATTTGCTTCGAGGCTTCATTTACGGCTTTCTTTAAGGACTGCCGGGTGGCTTGCTTTTTGAACCGCTTTCCTATGGCCATCAGGGAATCTCTGACAACCCCTGTACCTTTGTGTTTGTATCTGTAGTATCCCCTTGGCGCGTCGTAATACCTCGTCCACTCGCTCGGATGGTTCATGGTTCCTTATACTCAGGTGTAAAATTAGTTTTCTTCTTCAATGATAATACTTAAAGCCACGTCTTGGTCATTCAGATCTATAATGTTGTTGCGCCCATCCGTGATTTTGATATTTATGGTGTTGATTCTGTTTTTGTTCACCGGGTGCCACAGGAGACGGCGAGGCTCTTTTGAAAAGGGGTAGCTGACGGAGAGTTCAGCAGTTGAAAAAGAGAACATAACGTCGCCCCCGATGTTGTCCACGGCCCTTGTAATGAGGTCACAATGGATATAGATCCAGTCGACTCCTCTTGTTATATTTGGTACGCGGTCGCTCCTGTTGTTCGCGCCATCTATTGTTTTCTTGTCATAACCCAGCAGCGCGGCGAATTCACCTCCACTTAGATCAAGCTCGTAGCCGTCCTGCAACAAAATGACCGCCCGATACGTTGTGGTGTGAAAATACAGCTGAAAAATAAACTTGGTTTTTTCATCCTTGGGATCCACTCTTCCGATTAGTGCCTGAATGGTGGTGTTGAGACTAACGTAATCATACATTCCGTCCGGAATTGTCACGGTTTTCCAGTTCTCTGTTTTTTTCCGCCATTTGAACTCGTTGTTGTTGTATCGTTTCGCGATGTTGTACCACGAATATGACATGGATACCAGCTCATTTAACGCCGCCTTGTATGTTTTGTGGGGATCTAAAGCGATTGGTGGGTCAAACTTAATTGTGAAGTCATGTGACTTGCTGTTGGCGTTGTTTTGTTTAGCCAGCTGCGAGTCAAGCAACAGGTTGAAATGAAAATGGGTTGACATGTTGCTTATATAATAGCTTCCAAAATTTTGTGGGCTTCTTTTTCAGTTATTTCATTTTGACTTACCAGCAGCCCCAACATCTGCTGGACCTGTTTTTTCAGCTTCAGTGAAGTGTTGCCCGCCTGTATAGACGCCAAGCTTAAGTGTAGCCTTTCAACCAAAGCGTTCAAATCAACACTTCCGCTTCCTTCCATTTCCTTTTCTCTTTCGGGTTCCTGTTCCCAGTCGGGTTCATCATCCTGGGGTATCAGCAGCTGAGTGTGGGGTAACCTTACTGAAGGCTGTTTATTCCCTTTTCTCCTGTCAAGAATTTCATCTCTTGCCTTTTTTATGTCTGCCAATGTGTAGCCGCGGAATTTTGATTTTGGGCTTTTTACAACATAGCCCGGATTGTCTTTATTTTTTGTTAACATGCTGTTTAGTGTCTGCAGGTCAACTGACTCTGATCCCTTGATACCTGGTTCTTGTGGTGGCCCCCATTTACTCCCACTTTTACTTGGTTGCTCTTCTTCCATTAATTCCGTTTCTTCCTCTTCAGCTAAAGGCGGCAACGGTGTTGATGTTGGTGATGGTGGTGGTGTTGATATTGGTGATGGTGGTGGTGATGGTGTTGGTGGTGGAGTTGGTGATGGTGTTGGAGTTGGTGGTGGAGTTTCCGCATCCGGTTTAAAATCTCCGTCGAAGGGGTTGTTTAAGTCAAAATCCTCCATACCATAGTCTGGGATTTCTTCCTCTTCTTTTGTTGCCGTCCCTACTTGGAGTTTGTCAAGTCGTGATGTGATCGGTTTGAACAACTCCTCACCTGATACCTGGCTAAACTCTTTATCTATTTTGTTGTTTTTAATTGCTGTGAGGATTTTGTCGTTTTGCTGCTCAACTTCAGCCTTTTCGCTCACAAGTTTTCGCCACTTCTTCATGGACATATTTTTGCGGTATATATATTGAGAAAAAAAAATGAAAATTCCAAATTACGACCCCAGTTTGACTGCAAAAAGTAATTACAAGCAAGGCCACCCTTGTATGCCAGCAGATACCTTTCGGATGCTTATTTGCGGGCCGAGCAACTCTGGTAAAACTAATATTCTTTTGCATATGCTTTACAGGTTGTTGGTCTACGACAAAATTTACCTTTGCGCAAAGAACCTGCATCAAGACAAGTACCGACACATGATTGATGATTTCTATGAAAGAGTCAATCCTGTGACTGGCTATAATGTTATTGAAGGCGCCAACGATGTTATTCCTCTTGAGGTGCTGCCCACTGACAACCAAAAAATTGTAATTTTCGATGACATGGTTTGTGAAAGCAACCAAAGGGATATTATCGAATATTTTATCAACGGCCGCCACCGCAATTGTAGCGTCATTTATCTTTCTCAAAGCTATTTCAAGGTCCCCAAAAACATCCGAGATAATTGTAGCCACTTTTGTGTTTTCGGCTTTCTTCCCAGAGAAAATAGTCGTATTGCTGATGAATTGGGAATTGACAGAGAGCTGCTTGAAAGGGCTACTGATGCTAAATATTCTTTTTTATACCATGACAAGCCAAAAAAACAAACTCTAAAAAATTTTGATGAAGATATATAGAGATGGGGTATCTTAACGGTGCGACGGGTGCAACTCAAACACATGAAGAGTCTACTTCAATCCGAGGGGAAACCGGCCCTGCCGGCCCTGCTGGTCCAACTGGTGCAACTGGTCCCGCGGGTCCTAAAGGGGAAAAAGGTGATAAGGGTAATACTGGACCACAAGATCCTAAAGGTGATAAAGGTGCTGTTGGTGAAAAAGGTAATAAGGGTGATAGGGGCTCACAAGGGCCGACCGGACCTGCTGGCCCTGCGGGAGCAACGGGGCCTACGGGGCCTACTGGACCTACAGGACCTGCGGGGCCTACTGGAGCAACTGGCCCCGCGGGTTCAAAGGGTGCTATTGGTCCAAAAGGTGAAAAAGGGGAAAAGGGTGATAGTGGGGATTTATCAACCGTTAATATTTCTGGAGATATTCTCATGAAAGACCATGCGATCAAACAGCTTTCAAATCCTGTCGGCGACCAAGATGCTGTAAATCTTACTTCAATGAAAAAATACGTGGGCTCAAATTCTATTTCAGCAGGACACTCACATAAAAAAAATGCCTTAGCCTATTTGGAGCGAGGGTCGGGCGTTACAGCTGTAAACAATGTTACTTCTGTTACCTTTGAAGACTTTACCTCCAAACTTCACAGTGTGAATAAAAAAGCTTATACTTTCAATCTCGTAAGAACTAGTGTCAATTCTTTCAACTCACGCTTAAAGCTGAATAAAAAACCCCTGGCCGAAGGAGAGTACACTATTTGTGTCGAGTTCTTTTACCCGAAAGTTGATACTGATTGGTTTATAAGTCCTTCAACCCCTAACCCGGTTGATACTCTTAATTACCATACCAAGCACTTCAACAGTCACAACCCGAAATATTCGCGCACCATTATTCACACGCACAAATACAAAGACAACGATAACACTATCTATTTTGATATTTCAAATCCGGGTTATGATGGCTCTTCGCCACTTGAAAAGGCTGCTTTGATTATTTATGGGGTAAAAGGTTTTCAAACAGATGTAGATGGAACTGTTTACGATCAGGCTTTCGTTATCGATGACGGTGATTTTACTCTACAGACAGATTTAGATGTGAACGGTTTTTCATTCAAAAATTATGATAGAGGGTACAAAATAGAAAACGATACTATCAAATTACAAAAAGATTTAGATCTAAGCGGTTATATGGTAAAAAATTTCCAACCCAGAATAGTAATACCTGGAGAATGGAAATCAGATGAAAATAAAATAGGTGATAAAACTTTTGTTAAATTCGGTAATAACATTCGTGTAATGGCGCCATTTCCTTGCTTAATTGAGGGTGTTGCAGCTTTAATTATTGAACAAAAGGGTGCCTCTCGAACTTATGAAAGAATAGGATTTGCTTTTAGATTAAAAGGCAGTTTTAGAGATGATGTACCATTTAAAAGCGTACGTAATGCTGATGGTTTAAAATACCAATATGCGGAGCCCCGTAGAACTGACGGTAAAAGAGAAAAATTAGCCCCGGGAGAGTATTTTGTGATTAATTTATCTCATCCCGACCACCCAGGTATAAACCTTTCTAATACAAAACGTGTATTAGTAAGTTTAATTTTAATAGACGATTTTTCTTTTAGGTAGTCACGCAAAGACTCCACTCCATTTCGAGGAGAAAGATTTCTTGAAGCACTGGTCGTAATCATCTTCATCATAAATTGGATAGCCGAGATAGTGTCTGAATCCATTTCTAATGCACAGATTACAGAGACCGTTTCGCGAACATCTGCTTCTGTCACATTTATAACAGAACAAGACCCTTACAATTTGTTCATTGCGCTCGCAAAATGGAGCTTCATGGATTGCAGCATTCACCTCATCCCAGCCAAGAGCTTTTCGCTGCCTGAGCTTCATTTTAATATATCCTTTGCGGATTTCTTTTCGAACCTCGTCCCAGCCTTGCATTTTACGCTGCCAGAGTTTTATTATAATATACTCCGTACGGATTTGTTCTCGAAGTTCTGGTGGAAGTGCTTGTATTAATTCGAGCGTGTCTGCCATTTTAGCGTATACACTGTCGGCATAACTCTCTAATTGCTTGGTAAAAGAAGATTCATTACTTCTTGCGGACTCATTTTTTTCATGTGCGCCACAATGTGATCTATTGACATTGGTGGATGTTTTTCTTGGTTTTGGTTGGCTGCGCGATATATTTCAAAATCAGTTCTCGTTCTGTTTTTTTGGAATTTTGTTTTTTTCATGCTTTGTTCCATAATACCGCTTCTTCCTCTTCCCATCTCTGTGTTTTATACTGCACGGTGTCAATTCTCTAATTGCTTGTCCCCGCCGTGGGGTTTCACTCCCTTTCATTTCCTTTCTTTTCCTTAAAGGGGTACTGTCACGAGCATACCCTCAAAAATTCATCAGCCCAAAAACATGTTTACACCATTGGAAACCTGATAACAGTGGTCAAGTGTTCTTAAAATAACTTTTCCAGTGTACTGAAGCTAAATATAAAGTGATATCACTGCGATACCATCGGGAGCTTTAGATCTCAACTTGAAAAAGTCAGCCTGACTTTTTCAAGTTCTGTCCTTGTGGTTTGGAAAAATTGATGAAAACTATTTACGGTCAGCCTCTTCTTTAAACAATTTACTAGATATCCTTCCCTTTATGTTCTAGGAGCGTTTCCTGCATGGTTGAAAGTACTTAGTCATAATTTTGGTACCGTTTTACTGAAAAAGTCAAAAAATGTCCGTGACAGTGTCCCTTTAAGTAGTATAGTCGGGACTAATCAAATACTATCTTTGGTAAACCTAAATTTTTTACCCTCTTTACGGGACTATAGTCAGGGTCCAAAGCTGAACCATGCGAGCCATGTGAGCATGGTTTGGCTTTGGTCCCTGACTACTAGTCCCGTGAAGAGGTGAAAAATTTAGGTGCACCCAAAGTGGTATTTGATTAGTCCCGACTATACTACTATTCGTTTCGTTTTTTGAGGGGTAAAATATCTCAGATACAGATTTGAGTCAAAGCGTTTATAAAATGCTTGAATTTGTTTAGTTGCGTGGTTTAAAAAAGTCCAATGATCACAAAAAAAGCACTGAGTCGTGATCGTGATTTCAGCCTGTTTTCGTTTTGCAAATTTTCGTGATCCAAGCCGTTATATTAGTATTTTTAAATATTCCTTGGCATTAACAGCTGTCCCCACAACAAGAATATCGAGAAATCAGTCTTAGAGAAAAGCCCAAATTAACGAATTGTCTTTTAAAATAAACTTTTAAAACATTTAACAGCAAAGCATTCTGTTTACAGGTACGTTGACAGTGTCACGAAATTCCTTGCAACAGACCAACAATTTTAGAAACATTGCCACATTGGACAGCTTTTTGTCTCGTGTCGTCATGACGTTGTCATGACGACACGAGAATATGCGAGGGGGAGAAGGTGCATTCCAAGGTGCATTCCATGCGCGTTTGCTTTGTGGGGCCGCGGAATTTTCCCGCCATGTCAAGATTTGCTTTGTGAGGCCGCCGGATTTTGTGCGTGTTGTGAAAGAACAAATAATTTTTGTTTATAAGTAGGAGTTCAAAAATATTGCTGCATTGAAAGTTTTTTGCTTTTCTGCTGGTTCATTGTAATCGTTTGTCGGTTGGGAGTGTTTATTATAAATGGCTTTTTAGTTGAACAGAATTGAACTTTAATTTAAGGGAAAATCGCGGCGTAGAATGTAAAGCAGTGAAAGAGATGTATTAAATTTGAGCAGTTTTATTAGGTGAAATTTTTGTACATTTTTTAAATGGAATGGTTGAGACAATTAGGAGAGAGTGTTTGATTTATGAACTTGCAGCGAACGCAAATTCTTAGTGGTCCAACAGGCAATATAAATGGAACAGAAATAAGGCCCCTTTTAGCTGGCGACAGTGCCTATTCACAAACGAACTGGCTAGTGAAACCCTACCCGGACAGAGGACGCCTGACTCAGGAGCGGAGAAAGTTTAAAACCTAAAGTTCGGTGCGCTACGATCTCTAGTGGAACGAGCATTTGGCATGTTGAAAGTTCATTGGAGAATTGCGTTGAAAAAGGTTGGACAAAAAACGAGCATCCTAAAAAAGACTATGATTGCTACGTGAGTTTTGCACAACAATTGTATGTACCGTTTCAATAACAGAAGATAAACGATTAGATAAAGACAATTATTTTGATGCTAAATCTTTAAAAATGTCAACTATGGCGTTTGTTTGTTCCATTTGCCTGCTCTGGGCGTCACGGAACATTTCAGCTGATCGTTCAAATCTTGCGTTGTCCTGTTCCATACTCTTTTCACACATTTCAATAAAAGAACTCTGCATGCCAGTCTGGAGTCGTACTTTCTCGCCTTTCTTTACTCAGGATGATGAAATAGGGGAAGCCTTCTTTAATTTTCTGAATTCCATCTTCTCCAGTAGAGCGAGATCGCTGCCTGAACTGCTTGAACTCGTACTCTAGATTCTGCTGCCGTTTCTTCACCTGCTGTAGCATTCTCTGGCTTTCTGGACACCTTTCTTTATACGAAGAATAGATATCGTTCCACATTTTTATTTTTTTCTTTGTGAAACTCCCCACAGCTTACTGAATTTGGGGGCCCACGCTTCAAGAAGTTCGTGCGTTTCTTTCTCAGTCCTGTCAGCAGACTTAACGCGAGGTTTTTTCGTTTTGTGTTTGCCGTAGCAAGTACTTCGACATCACTTGCAACTGAAGACTGAGGCGATGGCATGCTTCTTGCCAGTAGAATTGGTGATCATCGAGAAATGTTTATCAGTACGCTGAGATAAAATCATTTTAAGTCGGCTGCATTAGGAGGCTAAAAAAACCCCATGGTTGACTTATCTTACAAACATCTCTAAAGTTAAAGGGCAACTCTTGGCTAGAAAACTATATTTCAGTAAAAGCTTCCGAATGTTTCCAAAATTACACAGGAAGCAAAAAAATTGAATTCAGAAGCTTTTTTTACCGGTTAATTTTAACGTAAAACTTCGTATTTTACGTGACATTTCGCCATGGATGCTTCGATTATGATCACGAGATGTGATACGTCACAGGTGTGGAACCGCAACAAGTCACGAACATGGCTGACTCAAATTCTTGCAGTGAGAGCTCAACTTCTGCTAGCGACTCCACTGATTTTTAGAGAGCTATAGGAGGGGATATGTCAGGGGATAATTAAGAACCTTCTATGGTATTTCAACCATGGCGTTTTGAGCCTCCAGGGAAAAACAGCGAGCCAGAGAAAGGGAGTAAAATATCGAACCTCCTCACCGCCGCTGTGATTTCGACAGCGACGAATGGTGAGTGAATTGAAGTCCTAAATGTACAGTTTCTTTCTCTATTACCTCGGCCAGTTGTTTGTGAGCTAAGTCAAACCTGAAAAGCCTTGTTATTATTTGCATGTACGCGAGAAGCTTAATTAAACATGCTTTTATACAACCAAACTGTTTGCTGCATTTTGTTGTTTATATTCGGTCTTCAAATATTTTTGCTCATGTGTATCACAATAGGTTTTGACCTTTTGAGCTTGCTTCAGCCTAAAGTACACTATCTATCTTGTGCGTTTGAAAGCTTGCAAATACAGAAACGCAAGTTAAATTCTTTGTCTCTTTTGTGTTACCGATTTTTCTAAATTCTGCTCGAAAACGAAGAATTCTGCCGGCGAAATGCCAGCTACCGAAACTAGACTATCCGAAATTCTGCGGCAGATTTTATCTAGAACATACACAGGCTTGCAGTTAAATGTGGACAAAACTCTGCTGGGTCTCTTCACTTCTTTTGTTGGGAGAAGGGAGTTTGCGCTTTCTGTAGTTGAAACAACGTGCCTCGAGGAAACTTTGTTCAAGGTTGTTCGTGCTTGTATGCGTAAAACTGTACTGAGAATGATTTTTTAAACTGATTACTGCCACCGGGACTATTACACGACCCTGCGTGATTTTATATTTATCGGTATAATTAAGTTGTCATGTTTTTATTTTTTCTTATCTTTTTGCGAAAAGAACCCCCACGAAAATCGAAAATTGTGCTGTGTTTGGCTCCTTATTACTTTCGCGTTTGCTTGCGTTTTAATTCATGGTTTGCATTTGAAATGGTCGTTGCGCTCTTCGTGTCTTACAACATTTGGCATGTTTTCCTTTAGTTATATCGTCAACTGACATCTGCTCGAATCTGCACACGAAACTGTTTCGTGGTCAGGTTAGGGAGGGTGAAGGGAAAGAGCGTGACACGCTTTCATACCCGGGTTTTATGCTACACCCCAGGTTGCCTAATTTACAACAATTGTTTCTCAAAAGGAATCACAGAATAAGTACTTCACCCAACACTTCTTCTCTTAGTTATCCAGATATTGTTTTATATTTGATTCCCCATTTCTTCGTATAATTTTATATCCCGCGAGAGCGCCTCTGCTAGCGCGCGGGGTAGTGGCTTCTTATTGCGCAGTACTGACCTGCACGCAAATCACGCGCGCCTTTCGAAGGCATATACTTCAAAGAAACACTACATTTGCTGGTGGGAATTGCTTTCTATTTTGCCAATTAACAGCAGGAGAAATCTGAGGGTGGCTACAAATTTCTAAACAACAGAATCAAAATATATCCGTCTGTTTCCGAACGCGTGGATTTCTCTTACATATAGGACATATAGAGGCTCAGTATTCCTGCTCATAAATGAAGAGATTTCTGACAAATTATGGTAGTCAGCACTCGCAGACCCTTTTCAATTTACTATCTACTCCAGACAAAAGGCATCTTTTTCACGATATGGTGCAAGAGAGGATGCATCGTATTATAAAG